>JANAVB010010240.1:0-7500 GCA_029216955.1 Iris pallida | reverse complement strand
GTTGTATGTGCCGCATGTGCATCTCATGCCTGAGCCGCATGGGTGTATCCTTCATGTTCGAGCCGCATGAGGGTCGTTCTGTGGCCGCATAAGCACTTCGCAGAACTGGACCGCATGAAATTCTAACAGACAGGACCGCATAAGCTTCCTTGAACTGTACTGCATGAGGCCCCATCAAATCAGAACCGCATAAGCTCATGCTAAACAGAGCCGCATAAGCTTACGCTAATCAGTGCCGCATAAGCTCATGTTCGAACGGAGCCGCATAAGCTCTTTTAAACAGAACCGTATAAGCTTACGCTAAACAGAGCCGCATAAGCTCGTGTTTACATAAAGCCGCATAAGTTCATCTGAAATGGGCCGCATGGGACCCCCACCAAATCAGAGCCACATAAGCTCATATGGATTAGGTCGCATAAGCCTAAAAACACTAAGTGGCTTTGTTTAGCCATCTTTTAACATTGTTTCTTTTGTCTTTCTCTAGTGAATCTGCCAGTCAATCCAGCGGGAGAACCCCTGGTGGGTTCGGCCCAATCTGCTGTGGGTGTGCGATTCGACCACTTAGTCCAATATATGGCAAATTAGCTTCCCACATACGAGCCTATGGAGAGGCTGAATGCTATCAGGAACCAGCCCTTCTACTTTCTCTGTGCTATGATGAACTTGGGGCAATTGGAGGGAAAATACCTGAAGCCGGCGTTCCTCTTTGGGGATGCCTTTACTGTGAAGAACCCCCGAGTGCTGGATATATTCGAGAGCTGGGACTTTACTCTTGACGGGATGGCGATCCATATCCCTCCGATGGAGCGTCATTTTCCTCTGTCATGGTTCAACATGTTACCGATGGACAGAAAGATGGTAGACTCCTTGACTCCAAGCAGGTCGGGGATGATTGTGGGTAACATCCATTATAACAGGAATTTGGGGTCAGCGTATGCGGGAAGGGAACCGGTCAGTCGGTACGTGATGGGACTGGCTCCGGGTACCTTCATAAACGTATCGGGTCCCAATTTTACGTTCTTTCAAGCTGACACCTTCTTGAACCAGCTTGCTCTGAAGGGGTCCTATCCCGTCGGCCGGTTGGCGCTGCTGAACTGGATAAACCCTATCCCTGCATGGGCCAACTTGACTACATAGATTCTACGGAAGTATGAGACACCCCTGTGTGAGATCGGCCTCTACCACGCCATTCGGGGCACCTATCATGGTCTACCCATAAATAAGCCGTTGTTCATGGCTCTTCTGGAGATGTACAACCGGCGGACGGGAACCTTCTTCACGCCTGGAGGGGAGTTGGGACTCGCTCTCTACGAGATGTACGTCATTTCCAAGCTGCCCTGGGGGGATGAAGTCTTTGAAGTGTACACCCCTACGAACGAAGAGTTCGAGGATTTGGATCGGCAATTCTCGGGCTTTGTTGCTGTATACCAAAAATTGTTATGTCACCACAGTACCTGCCACCAGGCGTCCATCAAGAAAGATGGTAGCTCAGAAGGGAGCATTCCTTATACCACGTCCTGGGTCTCATACCTTTTTACACTAGGTGGCTCAGGCCGGGTTTCTTCCCGAGATCCTCAAACCCAGGAGGAGGTACAAAAACTGGCATCGAGTGCCAAGAGATCGAGGGCCACGGGCGACACATTTGGGAGTCAAACTAACTCCTTTAGTTATTTTTATCATGGTACTCAGCGGTTGTCAGAGAAGGCACTCTTGGCAGGTTTCCTGATGGTGTGGCTAGGGAATTGCGTGGTCTCAGGAGGGGCAGTTTCTATTGAGAGGATCAGCCGCCACTTTATCCTCCCTGCCGTAAAGCTGGTCTTTGGAGCCAGACTGGCCCTTCTTCCGGCCATGGTGTGCAGCATACACCATGGCCTTCGTGCCTTCTCGTCCAAGGTCATCGCCCGTGACACGGCGATAGATTTTGAGCGCATAGAGCTGCCCTACCATTATCTGATGGGGTGGCTGTTGATGCACTACCGGTCTTTGATGAGGCCTGGAGCAGAAGACGGCGTTACGGCTGATGATGCTTTCATTTTCTAATACCACCATCAGCCCTGGGAGTGCAGCACTATGCCAGCCTGTCGGAGGGCGCTGGCGAGAGTGGACGGATACGACTTTTTTGTGTCTGTTTCTTGTTTTACCGATAAAGAAGTGAGGGGCATACATATTGATGGTACCGGACCTCTTCACCTCTTGCCTGAGAAGATGCTCCTTTGGTTGCGTAATATCCATCCAGCACACCTTGTATACCGTAACCGCAACAATGTCTACCTGGAGCCCTACTTGCCCAGTAGGTTCTCCCCAGTAGGTTCTCCCGCCAGTTCGGGTATAGCCAGCTATTCTTTGACAGTCCAGCTCTTGCCTGGGCTTTGACGGTAGCGTCCTTGACGGAATCAGGGCATGACATTATTATGACGAGGTTCATACCCAAACCAGCTTTTCAGTTCCTGATGCTGAGGCGCCAGGATAGATTTTGTATATGGCGACCCTATACCATGTTATGGCGAGCAAGCCTTCCGTTAATTTTGACCCGAGTACCAGCTTCATTGTGGGTACTGGATTGGCAGAGAAGCCCAAGGGTCTAAGACGAGAAATAAGAGGGCGAACACGGTTCCTGTGCCTGACTCGGAGTCCACCAATACGGACGAAGAGGATGATGAGCATGATACCGATAACTCTCTTCCTCCTGTGGAAGAGGTGGCGGCAGATCAGCCGCCTGTTGTGCCAGATGAGGTGATGGCAGATCAGCCGCCTGTTGCGCCTGGCCTTTCAAGCAAGCGAGGCATGCGTGAGTCTATTAGCGACAAAACCTTCTCTGTGAAGCGGGGCTACGGTAAGACGCCGCATGCTGCTCATTAAGGAGAGAGGCGAAGTTGATGACGCCATTTCGGAGGTGAATTGAATTGCGACCATCTCCTTCTTTAGCTCTTTCTCTTCCTGAACTATGATCTAATCATTTTTTCTCTTCTCTGTAGGCGTCAGAAGAGTCGGACCCTCGAGAACCGGTCGCTATTTCTGAAGTCAATCTGGCCCTGACCACTTTGATTAGTGATATGTGTGCCGAGATTATTTCTGTCGGGGTTCTCTCGGCGGCGGCTGAGGGATCTCACGTTGCTGAGGTCTCGACCCAGGGCGAGGTGGCTCCGCTGAACCCGTCCCCGAGACTGCTGAATTTCAGCAGGGGATGCTGATCCAGTCGTATCTCCTTCCGGGGCGGCTGGGGCAGAGGAACCAGCTGAATTGCCTTGGAGGTCGCTTGTGAGGGGACTATGGTGGCTGTGAGCGAACCTCAGCCTCCATAACCCTCTTCTGGTAATATAAGCCAAATCTTGACTAGTGAGGAGGCTCATTTGCTCTATCATCACATCCTTCGGGTTAGGCTGATTGATGGTTGCTCTGGACATACAGGTCCTGCCTTTTCACTACCACTGACGGACATTGTCAGGGTAGGCTCTGCCAGCGGGGATCTGGTGGAAGGGAGTGTGCCCCTCCCCTTCCGACTTATATTGAGGGGCCTTCCGCTGGATCGAGTTCGGGAGATCAGATGGCGACACAGCCGGGCCAGGGAGCAATGGTCCCTGCGTCCTCCTCTGCTCATGTGGCTTCGTGGGTCGACCTTTCCGCCTTGCCGAGTATCCATGTTCTTCGGGCCACGGAGGAGGAGTTAGCTGCTATCCACGCGTCTTTTCGCTCAGAATTTGTTTCTCTGGTAGCAGAGGTGGCAAGTTCTGGCGCGTTTTCTTCGGCACTGCCAGCTACACTTCCTTTAACGCCGTCCTCTACGGAAGTTCTGGATGAAGCGTCACACGATGTGGTTGACAATTTCTACCGCCATCTGAAGAGAGGGGTCGAAGCTGCTGTAGAGCGGGGGACCCCCTTTGCCTTGGACCGACAATGCGCCCATGGCCAAATTGAAATTATTAAAACCCTCCCTAGTGGGGCAGGGATAGCTGCGCTTTTGGAGCCCAAATTGTTAGAGGCTGATCAGCTCGTGGTCCAGTTTCAAGTGCTGCGGCAAGCTGATCTGTCTGCAGCAATAGATCAGGAGTGGGACTTCCTCACCACTGTCCTGGAGAAGGTAAGGGCTGCACGAGATGCGTCTAAGCCGGTTATAATAAAGGACCTCGGCAACCTATCTCTCCATTATGATCAGCTGAGCCGCAGGAGCGAGGATTGCATGGCTCGGGAGGCGGCCGCCTCTCGTAGAATAATTGATACAAGGGAGTAGATCCTCGAGCTCCAGAGGAAGTTGGCTTTCTTGGAATCTGAGCTCGAAGCTTCCCGTGCGGATAAAGAGCTGATCGTTCAGGAGGCCGAAAAAGTCACCCGAGCTTCTGCTGGCCTGGAGCGTGCTCTGAAGAAGCTTGAGGATGGCTGGCGGGCTCATGCGCATCTGGAGGATACAGAGTGGCTGACTCAGGAGGCCGAGCGCCCGGCCAAACAGCGGTTTGAGCGGTCGACTGTCTTGCTGAGGGACCGTCTCATGGAATTATGTATCGCCGAACCATAGTCGGCCTTTTTCTTCTTTATTTATGTTTTTTCCTTTTTTGAGAGGAACGTGGTCCCAGAACATATAGTACTTTTGACTTTCAAATAAAAGAGTATGTTTTATTTTACCTTTCATTTGTATTGCTTATTGCGTTTGTGGTGTGTGGTATTTGCCCTACTGGAGGACTATTTGTGGACTTGTTACCCTTGCTATACCTTGGTTTTAGGTACGGATAACAAGCTCGATGGGGATACTTAGAACAATTCCACGGTAAGATAGCCATGGAAGTTCCTGGTATCGGGAGAAAGAATGCCATGGAGCAGCTGGGCTCCCGAGACATGATGAGAAATGAGACGCATGTACTAGGAAACTTAGTACAACATTTGTGGTCAATCGAGGACATTTGTGGGCCTATTATCCTTGGCGTACTCCGGTTTTGGGTAAAGATAATAGGTCGAGAGAAAACCTACATACTTACTCAGAGGTAATGAGGACGTGGTAAATATGAGGGTTTCTTCAATGGAGCCTTCCTACTCAGAGGTAGTGAGGACGTCGCAGGAGTGGGCTCCATGAAGGGTACATAGAACAACTCAGAGGTAATGAGGACGTGGAAGTTCTACTTGAGGGGTGGTTTATTTTTGATGGATGGGAAACAACTCAGAGGTAACATCGACGTGGTTGTTTCGGGGGATTTGTGGATCTGTTACCCTTTTTATGTACTGAAAGTGCGGGTAGTGGATCATGAGAGAGGAGCTCTTTTTAGGAAGAAAGTTCAGAGGTATGATCATAAGTGACTTACTACCCAAAAGATGCGATATAGATTCATCTGGAGTGACCAGAGTGTGAGTTCAGCAGTACCTGTGGGTACATAACTCGATAATCTAGAAAATTTGGAGTCAGAGTGTGAGTTCAGCGGTACCAAAGGGTACATAACTCAACAATCTGGGAAATTTAGAGGATGTCGTTTTAGACATAATACTTCTTCAGGAACTTGCCATTGATGGGCAACATGAGCAAGTCTCCGTTTTGTTTTGCGAGGCGGTAAGCACCATTGGAGAATACAGCCTCGATGACAAATGGGCCTTCCTACTTTGGCTGGAATTTGCCGACAGTTTTATGAGTCACAACCATCAGCCTCCGAACTGCCATAACGAGATCACCTACTTGGAATGTTCTTATTTTAACTTTCTTGTTGAAGGCTCCGGAGATACGTGCTTGGTACAGCTCAATTCGTTGTTGAGCTAACAGGCGCTTCTCATCTAGGGCCTCCAACTCTTATAACCGGCGATGATGATTATCATCTGTTGTCAGTCGATAGGTAAGGGCGATACGGAGCGAGGGGATTTGAGTCTCCAGTAGGAGAACTGCCTCACTTCTATATACCAGAGAGAATGGTGTGTTCCCAGTGGCCGTCCGTACTGTAGTACGGTATGCCCATAAGCATTCGCCAAGCTTCTCATTCCAGTCGTGTTTATTGGAAGACACAAACTTCTTGAGCAGCTTGATTATAGTTTTATTGAATGCCTCTACCAACCCATTCGCTACCCGATTGTACGGCGTTGAAGAAACATTCTGGATTCGGTGTTTGTCGCAGAATCGATAGAAGGCGTGGCTTGCGAACTGCGGACCATTATCGTGGATTATCCTTCGGGGCAGTCCAAAGTGATAGATGACGTGATGCTTGAGGAAGCTGATTACGTTTGAAGTCTTCACTTCTGCCAGTGGAATAGCCTCTGCCCATTTGGAGAAGTAATCTGTGATTGCGAGTGTTTGCAAAAACAAAAGTATGAAACTTTATTGATACAAACTTTGTAAAGATTACAAAAATTCTGGGAAAGGTACAACTGTAGGAATCCAATCTAGAAGACGATTGCTTTATCCCTTGGATGATGTGAACTGTGAAGACGGTAGCCTCGGAAGTTGACTTGAAGGCAAAAGCCTCGGAGAATTGAAGGCAAAAGCCTCGGAAGAATGCAGCAGCACTTGGGCAAGAACTCCTGAACTCTTTGATAATTCTGAACTTTTTTATGTCTGATCTCCTTGAATGAAGACTTGAAACTCTATTTATAGAGTTCTGGAAATAACTAACTTTTAGTTATTGTGGACTGCGTACGCTAGATTGCACATGAATTGGATTGCACAACTGTGGACTGCGCAGGCAGTTGTTGGATCGTGGTTCAACTGTCTTGGACACATGGCATCTTTTGATTAAAATACGTATGATCGTACATAGACAGTTGTCGCATAATGAGCAATTGATGGCATGAATGCCACGTGTACTTCATCAGTTATATTGATGGAATGCGCAATCTGAATTGCGCTGACTTTAGATTGCGCAAGAATGGATTGCGCAACAGAGTGGTTGGCCGATTGCGCTGCCAGCTGTCCTCGAGCGCCGTACTGCACGATAAAGAAACAATCGTCTCGTTCTTCGTGCTGTCAGCTGTCAGAATATTTGATTGTGTCAGGTCATGATGACTTTTGCCACGTCAGCCTGCGCTTGAGAGTGTGCGCAGTCTAGTGTGCGCAATCTGATGTCTGTGCAGTTCATTTGAAAGATGCATTTCTCGATCTTCATGACTTTGTTGATGTGTGCAACTTGATTTTTTAGGACCTACAAGACCCCCTTCAAAGTTTTCAAAAGTTGAACTTATTCAAAATTTCGAAATACTTTGAATTTTGAATTTCAATCAAGTTGCGCATGTACTGAGCTGTCTGCGCAATCGGATGGATTCACCCTACTTTTTTGGCGCAGTCTGAGGCAGCCGTTACTCCTTGAAAAACTATAAATAGTTCTCTTCGATATTCATTTCATTCTTTACTTTGCTTTTAAGAGAGAGAAATCCCTGAGCTCATCCGACTTCGACGATCTCATGGCACCAAAGCGATCCTCCACCGCCAACAAGGGCAAGGCCCCCGCCGAGTCTTCAGCTAGGGTTGCGTGACGTCCTTCTCGCCACGAGACAGCGCATCCGGCGTTGCTAGGTAGATAACCCAATCGAAAAACCCTT
>JANAVB010010239.1:0-69619 GCA_029216955.1 Iris pallida | reverse complement strand
CTCTCCTCTCTCTCTCTCTCCTCTCTCTCTCCTCTCTCTCTCTCTCCTCGTGACTTCGTTACGAGAGAGAGAGAAAATATCATGCACATATGTTACACACCTAGGCCACCTTTGGTAAATTGATTCACAAAAGAAAGAAAAATAGGAGGATTAACACCCACTCCAAGGGATTCAATTTTCTACCCCAAGGATTCACTTTCGTACCCTAAGGTGTTGTTTGGTTCAAGTTTTAGAACTTGATAATAAATTTTGGGTTCCTTACCTATGTTTGGTAAGTCTGTAATTGGAACTAAAAGGGAATATGGGGGCTTTAGTTTTTCACGTATGTGGAAAAGTAAAATCCAAGTCCCCTTACTTTCCAAAAATGTTGGTTGGGTGCAAAAATTATAAATTTGACAATAATACCCTCAATGACACCAATTGAATTTAGGTAATAACAGTATCATGAAATTAATGAAAGGGTATTTATGAAAAATTAAATAAATTCATATTCATATTCATGTCTAAACCAAGCATGGGAGTGAGAAAATCAAAATTTTCAGAATATTATTTCCAACTTAACCAAAAATGGGTATGAGAATGTTGAATTCATTTTTGAAAAAAGAATGTAAATGGGATTTCTACAAATACAAAACCTTCATTCAAACGTCATCTAAGAATTTACTTTTCCTATCAATTGCCTGGCCTTTTCAAACATCGCAAAAAAATTAATAAAATTATAATTTCTCAAAGAAAAAAATAATTTTCTGTCCATCGCAAACAAAAAGAGGCCCTACGATACTAACATGTTAAAATTAATAGGTCTTAATATCATAATTAGAAAAGGGGAATTTCATTGCATAGAATTAGGCATGCCAATTCACCTTTTTCTTTCTCTATGAGTCTATTTTTGTTCACTCGCCAAAACTAGATTGTTTGTTCATTCTCCAATAAAGAATTGACACATGTCAAATTCTTTACTCAAAACCACATTGAATGTTTACAAAACTACTTTCAAAGTGATTTATATTGAATGAATTGATACGTGTTAATTTTTATTAGAAAGTGAACAAAAATTTCAGTTATGGTGGGTGAACAATATATATTCTCCTCTTTTCATAGCTATGCAATTAGATGGCAATGACCTGACGTATTACATGTTCACATATAGATCTTGAGCCATCTTGATTGGAGAGTAGTAATATATACAGACACCTACCTATAGCTAGGGTTGAATTAAATTCGTGATTGTTCCGAGAACTCCAAACTCATGCTACTATCATCATCACTGATCATTATGTTCCATATCCCATGAGGATCCTAACCATGCATGCAATCATTTTCCCTCACGTGCATCCAACAAGTTAGCCACGTCCATCATCATAAAACGTATATATATATCGATATTGAGTTCTTTCCATGGATCCATGCATGAAGAGATCAAATCAAATCTCTCAGAAACCTAAAAAAATAAGCTTCCAAATTTCAACAACCACAAGATATTTGTCTAGGACTTGCATATCCAGATTGATGTGACATTGTTTGCATATTTGAATACTTGTGATGAATAATGTACTAGCAATCAAAAATAAGGTTACTAGAATAAAACTTTGATATAATAGTTGTATCAAAGTTTTAATACAGTCACTGTATGACAAGTGAATCATATCTTAAAGTTCATATATATAAATACTTATATGATTTACGAAAAAAAAAAGGGGATCCAGTTCTCATACAGTAACGATATCAAAAATTTGATACAGTTTTACGTAGGCTACTATGATAGAAAAACACTATTTAGGTTGGAAAAAGCAAGTGTGTTGGAATCACTAGGACCGCACGAGCAATGGTTGAGAGCACAAGAAACTGTGCGACTTAAAATAGCGATGGATATATACATACAAAAATGGGAGTCTGCATGTGTAGGCATCAAAGTTGACTGGTCTTTGGTTTAATACGATATCGTACGTGGCCTTCAAAATGTTCCTTCTCTATTTTATTGCTATCCCTGATATAAATATTTTATACTTTTAATTGATAATAAAGACGTAAACAAATGTTTTTGTGTTGATTCTTCAATCACCAGTTTATCCTAATATAAGGTATCGTTTGGTTCGCGGAATCATAAGATTGGCAAAAAAAAGTCATTACTTTTCTATATTTGGATGTCAAAGAATTGAGAATGAAAGTAAAGTTATTTCCAATGGAAAAAAAATTATGAAAAAAAAGGTTTCATCCATGCGAACAAGGTTTTACTTTCTCACCTTAAGGTACTGTTTGGGAAAGGTGGAAAGTGGGAGGAAAGAAAAAGTTGAGGGAAAAGTGAGAGGAAAATTTTAAATGATGGTGTTTGGAAAGAGGGAGAGAACATGGGGGAGGAAAATTTGAGAGGAAAAAGTAGGTGGGTCCCACCAAAAAATTTTCCTCCCAAATGTGGGAGGAAAATGGAGAGATGAGAGGAATTTGAGTGAATTTACCCCACCACCCCTCAAAAAGTTAATATTAAAGCATCATTTGAGAATACCAAGGAGGAAATAGTAATTATACCTATATCTATAAACAAATAAAAAATTATTTTTAAACTTTTCCTTCCCCTACTTTTTGTCCATCCAAACAAAGGAAGGGAAATTAACTTTCCTTTCATTTTACTCTCCTCCATTTTCTTTCCCCTCAAATTTTCCTCTCCCTCCCCACAAATGTTCCCAAACACAGTGTAAGGCCTCGTTTGGTTCGCGAAATGGAAGGGAAAGGAAATCAATTTCTTGTCATTTCCTTTCCTTTGGAAAACTTTAATTCCTATTGATTTTTTTTCCCGATGTTTGGCAATGCCAAAGAATTGGGAAAGGAAAGTGAATACTTCAATGTGGGAAAGTGATTCCTTCCTTGGATGGATGGAATCACTTTCCCCCCTAATTTCCGTTCTATTGGGAATCACTTTTCTTTCCTCCTCAATTCCTTGGACGTCCAAACATAGGAAAGTAATCAATTTCCTTTCCCAACCGGGAGATTCCGCGAACCAAACGAGGCCTAAGTATTTACTTTTTCTTCCAATTTTTTTGATATTTAACACTGAAAAAAAATAGATAAAAATTGTAATTTTTCAAAAGAAAGTAAATACCAAGGAATTGATTTCCTTTCCTTTCCTTTCAAGCAAAGGAGGCACAAAAACAAGTTATTCTTTTGTGTTTGGATGCCACGTTTGGTTCACAGAAAGGGAAGTTCTTTTTTCTTTTTCTTTTTTTTGGATGTCAAAAACAAGAGTAGGAAAGTAAAATAATTTTCACGAAGAGCCGGCCTAGGGGTAAGCCAGACAAGACATAGGGCTTGGACAACCCCTCTCTGTTTAGGACAACCTCAGGTTCAGCGTGAGCCCACAAAAGATCGGTGTCGCGGCTGACCCTCTAAGATCGACACAGTAAGGGTCAAAGGACAACCAAAATTAGTTCCGGATAGAACAATCCAACTCCATAGGCCGGTCCTGTCCGAAAAGAAAAATAGGAAAAAAAATAATTTTTCCATGAATTTACTTTTCCATACCCAATAATAACTCTTTCCTTTCAGTTCCTTCGATGTTTCCAAATAAGTACATAAAAGAAATAATTAATAAGAATTGCATTTTTTCCAAAAGGAACTTTTCTTTCCTTTCATTTCTTTTCGTGAACCAAACGAGACCTAATATTTCAATTTTTTTTAAATGCCCGGCGATAGGCACAGAACTTTGTGCACACTGCATTACATGCCTATTGGGCCCACTGTTGACCCTCTAAGATCGGCACAATATGTCACGTCCCAGTCCCAAAATATGCGGGACCAGACCATGTGGCAATGGCCAGCTACGTATCAAGTGGACTCCAGGCCAGCTCGAATACGTATAAGCTGTACAGAAAAGGGTCAAACTATCTAAATAACACAATACTTACAGCTATGACTCAATCCGTATATCACTCCCGTTTTTCGTTATACGTATTTTCAGTGTACGTATGCGGATATTTTATTTACTGTATTTCTTTATTGCTTGCCTTGATGTATCTTGACTAGGGTTGACCTTGGGTTGGTTTGGTCCAACTTGACTTGCTTTGGATGGCTTGGTTTGGTTTATTTTGATGGTTGGTTCAACATGTTGAACCATCCCCTCTCTTTATAACTCCCAACTACTTTCTCTCTCTCTCTTCCTTTACTCTTCATTACTTCTTCTTCTTTCTCATAACTCTCTCCACCTACCAAGAAATCCTAGGCAAGTGCAACTTGTTTCTTGGAGGAACCTAATTTTATTTGTTCCATTGTCTTTCTTACATGATTCTATGACACTTTAGAACTTGGCATTTTTCAATTTGGGGGATATTTTCTTGTGGATCTAAGTTTGTGCCATTTTTCATTTTTTTTGGATTTTGATCTATCAAACTTATTTTTTTTTTCGAAAATAAATTGTTCCATGTGGTAGAAAATTTAATTTACCCAATTTTGACCTTTGAAAAGTTAGATTTTGATTTGTTTTGAGGAAGTTATGGCCAAAGCAAGTTTTGGACATCTTCTATGTTCATCTGTCCTGGTTCTGGCAGGGACGATGAATAGTGTCAGTCCGCATGGCTGCATAGTGCCGTATAGTGCCAGTCTGTATGGCTGTATAGTGTCGCATAGTGCCATTTCGCATGGCTGTATAGTGTCGTATAGTGCCAGTCCGTATGGCTGCATAGTGCCAGTCCGCATGGCTGTATAGTACCGTATAGTACCAGTCCGTATGGCTGCACAGTGCCATATAGTGCCAGTCTGCATAGCTGTACAGTACCGTATAGTGCCAGTCTGCATGGCTACAAAGTGCCGCATAGTGCCAGTCCGTATGGCTGTATAGTGTCGTATTGTGCCAGTCTGCATGGCTGTATAGTGCAGCATAGTGCCAGTCCACATGGCTGCATAGTGCCGTATAGTGCCAGTCTGCATGAGACTGCATAGTACCACAAAGTGCCAGTCTGCATGGCTGTATAGTATCGCATAGTACCAGTTCGCATGGCTGCATAGTGCCACATAGTTCCAGTCCGCAAAGATGCATAGTGTCTGACCGCATAGTGTTGTATAGTGCCTATTTTGGCTATTTTTGGTTGTTTTATGTCCTATTTGGCTGAATTGTGGCCAAAATTTCTTCCAACTCCCAACATAAAGTTGTAGATCTTTTCCTTGGCTTCAAAAATATGTTACTAGCTATTTTATGCAAGTTTCTCTCATTCATGATAATGTAGGGATAGAACATGATAGTGGCCCATCATGGCGCACTCTTGACAAACACCCTTGACATAAAATTCTTGATAGTGGTCCATTGTGACGCACACTTGACATGATAAGTAACCTGACATGACATGATAATCTTGAACGTTGCTGCAATAGCTACCTAGACTTGCTAAGTAACTCTTGTTTTGACACCGTGGTTGATTCTCTTGGTTGTGTCTGTACAAGCTACATGTCTCGTCTTGCATCATGCCTAGGACATGGATTCCTGATTACCACGATCAGGGATTCATACTGAATCTGACTAGGATAATTATTAGATTGATCAAGTAGTTCATAAAGAGATTTTCTCAGCTAAAGGCAGTCCCGTTATTTGGATGCTTTAATTGGACTTGTTAGCCTGCCATCGAGTATGGCACATTTCCAGCACACTGTCATGTGTTGCACCCCCAAGTCACCTAATCCAACTCTCTCAACTTGCAACTGGATAACCTGGATTAAGTCTACAGGTGTGAGACCCGTCTCACTGTATCAGTATTTTATAATACATACATATTTTTTGAGCCGTATTTCGTATTTCTCGATTTGTGTGATATTTTAAAATTTTCCAAGATATAGGAATTTCATGATTTGGTTTAACTTGGACTTGGTTTTATTTGGTTCGGTTCCACTTTGACTTGGTTTGGTTTAGTTGGTTTCTCATGAGATGAGGTGTATGGTTTAGATTGAGTGGAGAGGAATGAATGGTGGAGATTGCTTGGGCTTGTTATATAAGCCACCTACCACTCTCTCTCCTCATTATTTTCATTTCCATCTTCATCTTCTTCCTCCAGCCCAAGGCAAGTACACCTTGCCGAATGTTGGACGATTTCTATTTCGTTTGTTCCATTCTCTTCCTTGTTACATTCTAAGCATGTTTAGAACTTGGAATTTTTAATTTTGATGGCTAATTGTGGTAGATCTAACTTTGTGGTACTTTCAGTTTTTATAAGTTTTGATCTGTTAAACTTGTACATTTTTGATAACTGACAGTTCCATATTGTAGAGAATTTCGTTCTACCCCATTTTGACCTATGGAAGTCCAAATTTGGACTCCTGTGGGAAATTGGGTGGCGTGGAGAAGCCATGGTATTTTCTATGAACTTTTTCTCAGTTGGCAACAAAATGTTGCTGGCTTGCATTTGTTTTGGCCGCAGGAGTCTTGCCTAGCCGCATGAGCATGGCAGCATTAATTATTTTCTGGCATGATGGCACTTAATAGCAAGCAATTAGTTTTGCATACATTATTTAATGTAATATTAAAAGTCAGCCGCATGAGGCATTTGGTTGTAGCCGCATGAGCTTGAAATAATAGATGCATTAAATAATGCATGGCCTTGGGTCTCCAGCCGCATGCTTATTCAATGCATTATAATAATGCATTATATCATTGATCCATTGGAGGAATGCATTTAATGCATTCATACTTGAACGTATATTTTCCATGTAGAGCCGCATAGGCATAGGAAGAGAACAATTAATGCATTCATTTTTAAATGCATATATTTTATGCATTTTTTTTTCCTAAAGACATTTTCTAAGAGAGCCGCATGGGACAAGCATTACTTGAATGAAATTTTCTAATGCCTTTTTGAGAGCCGCATGTGAAGCATTTATCCAAGCATTTGATTCAATACTTTTGAATGCATTAAATGTTTTATTAAAAACCTTATTTAATGTCTTGTCCCTAACGAGCATTTAATGCTTTATCAAAGCATTAACCTGATGCTTTGTTCCAGAATGAGAATTAAAGCAATTTTAAGCATTTAAGTCCTTATTGTTTTATGTATTATGCTTTAAATGCTTGGGTTAAGCATCTTGGAGTACAGAGCCGCATGGAATAAGACATTTGGCCGCATATGGCCCTCATTGTAGCCGCATATGCATGCAATGCATTAATGTACATTCTAAATACATGCAAGATTTTAACGTGTACAATATTTTTATAGTGAATGCATTCTCCAATGCATTAATGTATATTATTAAATGCATTAATACAAGAGAGCCGCATGGACATCTACAACATTAATTGCTTGATGCAGAGCCGCATGGCCTTGGGCCATTTAATAATATTATTATTTGCATGGAATCTAGGGTGAGCCGCATAGGCTCCCTTCTCCCACTATCTAATGTTTTGGTCACGTGGACCATTGATTAGGTAGCTCACGTGAACTTTTTCTTATTGCATTAATTGTGGGGGGTCCCACATAGCTTTCTTTAGTTGACTTGCTTGCTGAAGTGGGAGTTTGCATTTAATGAGGATCCCACTATCTTTTGTCTTATTTGATTTCATGGCCTAGTTATTGTTTCCTGGCCGCATGGGTGGCCTCCCACTCTCTTTGACCGCATGTTTGTTCTCCCACTTTTGGACCGCATGGGTCCCACTTTGATCGTTTAAATGTTTTATTTGCCTGAATTGTGGTCAGAATTTCCCACTTCCAACATGAAAATTGTAGAGTTTCTCCTTGGCTTCAAGAATATATATGTTATTAATATATTATTATTTAATTATGCAAGTTTCTCTTCTCCTTGATAAATGACATGACACGACGGTGACCCGTAGTGGTGCACTCTTGAAATGAACTTGACATGATAATTTGACAGTGAACTTGGCATGATAAACTTGACATGATATACCTGACATGCTTGACAGTGGCCCGCCGTGGCACACTCTTGATAAGTAATAATGATAATGATAGTGGCCCATCGTGGCGTACTCCTGACAAGAATTAATTAGTATCCCGACACCGTGGGTGATTGTGCTTGTACAAATAATCCAGTCCTGTCTTGCATCATGTCTAGGAGGGGACTCCTGAGTACCACGGTCAGGAGTACCTACTGAAATGGACTAAGGTTAACAACTAGAATAATCCAGTAGTCATGAAGAGATTTTCCAGCTACAGGCAATCCCGTTACCTGGGCGCGCCTGGGATCTGTAGCCTGCCGTCGAGTAGGGCACATTTCCAGCACACTGTCATGTGTTGCACCCTTCAAGCTACTTAAGGGTACATGTGTTTCCTGGACGATGTACCCACCTGAATTCAACCCTAATCTTTCGTCCTGGGTAACCTGGATGGTCTGCAGGGCTTGTGGCTGTGGAACAATCTCATTGTATCTTGCTAGTAATTAGGCCTGTGATAACCCTAGTTAGTTAAAGTATCAAGCCGTACTTATTGCTTGGCCGTGATTGATTGAATGGAGTCTACTCAGTCTAGTCTTAACTTGATCCTGCACGAGATTGTCACATAACCTGATTGTTCATATTCGCCCTGTCCTGTACATGATCGTTACATGTCCTGATTTCTTATTTTATCCTGCCGATAAATGGTGGGAGAAACCAAGTTCTGTTCAGACGAAGGGTTACAACCCCGGTCCTTATTTGGTTTACGGGTTGTAACCTGGTTATCTGAATAGTCCCATGGTTATCTCATCGTATATCACCTGCCCAGTTCTATTTATTTATCATGTTCTCCAGTTTAATTTGTGCTCAATAATGATTTACTTACTGTCTTCCTATGTTCGGGATAAGTGCATTGGTACTGCACGAATCTCGATCCTCCCTTACTTATTGCTTGTTGTTTGCTAATGATTGCTGGTTTTAAGTTCATAGTTCGGCCTCCTTTGTGGTACTTGCTCTTTCTGGGGTCTGACCCAGCTGGTTTTGCATGGCCAGATAGTGGAGCAGCAGCGAAGGATCTACCGTATCATCTACTCGACGGTGACTAGCCGGAGCACCAGAGTGCCTCAGTGGGTTTCTTCTTCATTCTCCCACTGATATGTAAATTCTCCTCTTATAACGTTTAGCCCCGAGCACGTGTTTAGCTCGTGTTTTGGTATTTTCCTTGATATTGTAGCTTACGGGCATAAACATGATATGTGTATTCTAGACTATAGCTAGTCCTTATCATGTACGACTAACACTCTAGCTAGTCCTCAGTTCTGTGGTACTGGCTTCAGGATCATTCATGTATATATGGTTCGGGACGCCTTACTATTATATGTATGATGATCGTACTCCTTGCTCTTGTATAATTGCCTGTGATTGAGATACCTAGGATTGTTAAACCATAGGATTGACTGATGGCTTGTAAAGTAACCCCCATGTCTTGACAGCTTATACGTGATTTCAGAGTATTAACGTACTTTGGGATTGCGTAGCTGGCTGTGTCCGCCTCCGTCCAGTATTATGGTTCTGCGGCGTGACATGGTTTTAGTGGTGGCGCCAAGCAGGTCTGAATCTCGATTTTCAGATTTGTGGGGGTTACCATGTTTAGATATCTCAATCACGATTATCCTTATTGATCTCCTTCGGATTATTCTCTATCTCTGATACTTGACTTGATATCTGTTTTGATCGTTGATCATTCCTGTCCCCATGATTTGATCTTGTGTCCTTCAACTTTCAAGGGCACTGTTCTTGATCCTTCTGATTGTCTTGTTCGTGTTTTGCCGAGGGCAGCTCAGCATTCTTCAGCCAGGCCAGTTATGGAGGATCAGTCTCAGCATACAGGCAGAGATGTCAGTCCATCCCAATCAGTCAGTCGCTTCTGTCTTCGTATCTTGAGACAGGTGATAAAGTTCATGCATTTGTTTTAACTACGATGACACGTCCTGGGTAGAGTCATGTCTTGAACTAAGTCATTGATACCGACTTACCTTGAGGCTTGACTTTATCCATTTTTGGGAGTCAGCTTAGGCCAGCGAGGACGTTGGTTTCTACACAACTGTCTCAGGAGACATATTGATCCATATGCCTCCAGCCCTTCTTGATCATGATTGTATTTGTTCTTGTGCATTTATTTACCGCTTATGCATTTATTTACATTCATGATTGTTTTACCTTACTTACTTGCCATGCTTATTTTATTTGAGATTGTTGAGTTTTCTGAGCTTTTGTTTTGTTATCTTGCTCGACTAGCCTCAGGAAATTCTGAGGACGGAATTTTTCTAAGGTGTAGAGAGTTGTGAGACCCGTCTCACTGTATCAGTATTTTATACGGATACATATTTATTTGAGCCGTATTTCGTATTTCTCGATTTGTGTGATATTTTAAAATTTTCCAAGATATAGGAATTTTATGATTTGGTTTAACTTGGACTTGGTTTTATTTGGTTCGGTTCCACTTTGACTTGGTTTGGTTTAGTTGGTTTCTCATGAGATGAGGTGTATGGTTTAGATTGAGTGGAGAGGAATGAATGGTGGAGATTGCTTGGGCTTGTTATATAAGCCACCTACCACTCTCTCTCCTCCATTATTTTTATTTCCATCTTCATCTTCTTCCTCCAGCCCAAGGCAAGTACACCTTGCCGAATGTTGGACGATTTCTATTTCGTTTGTTCCATTCTCTTCCTTGTTACATTCTAAGCATGTTTAGAACTTGGAGTTTTCAATTTTGATGGCTAGATTGTGGTAGATCTAACTTTGTGGTACTTTCAGTTTTTATAAGTTTTGATCTGTTAAACTTGTACATTTTTGATAACTGACAGTTCCATGTTGTAGAGAATTTCGTTCTACCCCATTTTGACCTATGGAAGTCCAAATTTGGACTCCTATGGGAAATTGGGTGGCGTGGAGAAGCCATGGTATTTTCTATGAACTTTTTCTCAGTTGGCAACAAAATGTTGCTGGCTTGCATTTGTTTTGGCCGCAGGAGTCTTGCCTAGCCGCATGAGCGTGGCAGCATTAATTATTTTCTGGCATGATGGCACTTAATAGCAAGCAATTAGTTTTGCATACATTATTTAATGCAATATTAAAAGTCAGCCGCATGAGGCATTTGGTTGTAGCCGCATGAGCTTGAAATAATAGATGCATTAAATAATGCATGGCCTTGGGTCTCCAGCCGCATGCTTATTCAATGCATTATAATAATGCATTATATCATTGATCCATTGGAGGAATGCATTTAATGCATTCATACTTGAACGTATATTTTCCATGTAGAGCCGCATAGGCATAGGAAGAGAACAATTAATGCATTCATTTTTAAATGCATATATTTTATGCATTTTTTTCCTAAAGACATTTTCTAAGAGAGCCGCATGGGACAAGCATTACTTGAATGAAATTTTCTAATGCCTTTTTGAGAGCCGCATGTGAAGCATTTATCCAAGCATTTGATTCAATACTTTTGAATGCATTAAATATTTTATTAAAAACCTTATTTAATGTCTTGTCCCTAACGAGCATTTAATGCTTTATCAAAGCATTAACCTGATGCTTTGTTCCAGAATGAGAATTAAAGCAATTTTAAGCATTTAAGTCCTTATTGTTTTATGTATTATGCTTTAAATGCTTGGGTTAAGCATCTTGGAGTACAGAGCCGCATGGAATAAGACATTTGGCCGCATATGGCCCTCATTGTAGCCGCATATGCATGCAATGCATTAATGTACATTCTAAATACATGCAAGATTTTAACGTGTACAATATTTTTATAGTGAATGCATTCTCCAATGCATTAATGTATATTATTAAATGCATTAATACAAGAGAGCCGCATGGACATCTACAACATTAATTGCTTGATGCAGAGCCGCATGGCCTTGGGCCATTTAATAATATTATTATTTGCATGGAATCTAGGATGAGCCGCATAGGCTCCCTTCTCCCACTATCTAATGTTTTGGTCACGTGGACCATTGATTAGGTAGCTCACGTGAACCTTTTCTTATTACATTAATTGTGGGGGGTCCCACATAGCTTTCTTTAGTTGACTTGCTTGCTGAAGTGGGAGTTTGCATTTAATGAGGATCCCACTATCTTTTGTCTTATTTGATTTCATGGCCTAGTTATTGTTTTCTGGCCGCATGGGTGGCCTCCCATTCTCTTTGACCGCATGTTTGTTCTTCCACTTTTGGACCGCATGGGTCCCACTTTGATCGTTTAAATGTTTTATTTGCCTGAATTGTGGTCAAAATTTCTTCCCACTTCCACATGAAAATTGTAGAGTTTCTCCTTGGCTTCAAGAATATATATGTTATTAATATATTATTATTTAATTATGCAAGTTTCTCTTCTCCTTGATAAATGACATGACACGACGGTGACCCGTAGTGGTGCACTCTTGAAATAAACTTGACATGATAATTTGACAGTGAACTTGGCATGATAAACTTGACATGATATACCTGACATGCTTGACAGTGGCCCGCCGTGGCGCACTCTTGATAAGTAATAATGATAATGATAGTGGCCCGTCGTGGCGTACTCCTGACAAGAATTAATTAGTATCCCGACACCGTGGGTGACTGTGCTTGTACAAATAATCCAGTCCTGTCTTGCATCATGTCTAGGAGGGGACTCCTGAGTACCACGGTCAGGAGTACCTACTGAAATGGACTAAGGTTAACAACTAGAATAATCCAGTAGTCATGAAGAGATTTCCCAGCTACAGGCAATCCCGTTACCTGGGCGCGCCTGGGATCTGTAGCCTGCCGTCGAGTAGGGCACATTTCCAGCACACTGTCATGTGTTGCACCCTTCAAGCTACTTAAGGGTACATGTGTTTCCTGGACGATGTACCCACCTGAATTCAACCCTAATCTTTCGTCCTGGGTAACCTGGATGGTCTGCAGGGCTTGTGGCTGTGGAACAATCTCATTGCATCTTTCTAGTAATTAGGCCTGTGATAACCCTAGTTAGTTAAAGTATCAAGCCGTACTTATTGCTTGGCCGTGATTGATTGAATGGAGTCTACTCAGTCTAGTCTTAACTTGATCCTGCACGAGATTATCACATGACCTGATTGTTCATATTTGCCCTGTCCTGTACATGATCGTTACATGTCCTGATTTCTTATTTTATCCTGCCGATAAATGGTGGGAGAAACCAAGTTCTGTTCAGACGAAGGGTTACAACCCCGGTCCTTGTTTGGTTTACGGGTTGTAACCTGGTTATCTGAATAGTCCCATGGTTATCTCATCGTATATCACCTGCCCAGTTCTATTTATTTATCATGTTCTCCAGTTTACTTTATGCTCAATAATGATTTACTTACTGTCTTCCTATGTTCGGGATAAGTGCATTGGTACTGCACGAATTTCGATCCTCCCTTACTTATTGCTTGTTGTTTGCTAATGATTGCTGGTTTTAAGTTCATAGTTCGGCCTCCTTTGTGGTACTTGCTCTTTCTGGGGTCTGACCCAGCTGGTTTTGCATGGCCAGATAGTGGAGCAGCAGCGAAGGATCTACCGTATCATCTACTCGACGGTAACTAGCCGGAGCACCAGAGTGCCTCAGTGGGTTTCTTCTTCATTCTCCCACTGATATGTAAATTCTCTTCTTGTAACGTTTAGCCCCGAGCACGTGTTTAGCTCGTGTTTTGGTATTTTCCTTGATATTGTAGCTTACGGGCATAAACATGATATGTGTATTCTAGACTATAGCTAGTCCTTATCATGTACGACTAACACTCTAGCTAGTCCTCAGTTCTGTGGTACTGGCTTCAGGATCATTCATGTATATATGGTTCGGGACGCCTTACTATTGTATGTATGATGATCGTACTCCTTGCTCTTGTATAATTGCCTGTGATTGAGATACCTAGGATTGTTAAACCATAGGATTGACTGATGGCTTGTAAAGTAACCCCCATGTCTTGACAGCTTATACGTGATTTCAGAGTATTAACGTACTTTGGGATTGCGTAGCTGGCTGTGTCCGCCTCCGTCCAGTATTATGGTTCTGGGGCGTGACAACAGGACTTGTGGCTGTTGGAACATCTCATTGCATCTTGTTAGTAACTAAGCTTGTGATAACCCTAGTTAGTTAAAAGTATCAAACCATACTTGTTGCTTGGCCGTAATTGATGAATGGAGTCTAGTCTTGTCTTGTCCAGACAAGGCCACATGGTTACTTCAGCACGTTACTGTTTATACTTTGCTTTATCGATAATTGGTTAGAGACTAAGTTCTGTTCAGGTGAAGGATTACAATCCCGATCTTTGTTTGGTTTTCGGTTTGTAACTTGGTTACCGAAATAGTCCTTTAGGTATCTTATCGTTTACCACCATGTTTTCTCTAACTCATGTCTTTCGTTATTATTTATGTCTTTATGTGCTAATATGCTGGTTTTAGTTCTTAAGTGAAGCCTCCCTTGTGGCACTTGCTCTTTCTGGGGTCTGACCCAGCTAGTTTTGTATGGCCAAATTTTGGAGTAGCTCTCGAGGATCTTCCAACCTTTCAGCCAGATGGTGAACACTAGACGCAACCATGGCAACGAGTGGATTTTATTTTGCTCTCCCACTCTATTATAAAATTATTCTTTTGAGACGCTTAGCCGCCGAACAAGTGTTAGCTCGTGTTGAATACTTATTTACTGTCTGCCTACGAACTATAACATGATTAACAAATCCTAGGATTGATTATGTATGACTGAAACTCTTGCTAGTCCTCACATTTTGTATGACTAACTTCATGATCATCTGAATATGTAATGTTTGGGACGCCTTACTTTGTATGTCTGATGATCTACTATCTTGTGACATGTACTTACTTGTTTGAGATTGAGACACTAGGCTTGTTCTTGACCATAAGAGACTGATGGCTTGTAAATAAACTCTCATACATCTAGACAGCCGTGATCGTATATCGAGGTGGATTACACTTCTATATACGTAGCTGGCTTTGTCTGTCCCCCGCTCTTCAGTATTCTGGTTCTGGGGCGTGACACCGCAAGAAACGAATATCATGAATAAGAAACATATGTTGTAGTCTGCAGCCCACTAGCATATATACTAGAATAGACTCGAAAGAAAACATGAGTCCTTAAAGCTAGGCTAAATAAGCAAAATAAATCAAAGTGGCTATGAAGTATAACAACTGATAAATACAAAAGTGGTATCACAAAATAAACCTAAAATTTGGAACTCAATCACCAAACATCCAACTATATTACAAGAGAGCTCAACAAATATCTGGAAGAAAACCAGATCCTCGGAGGGACGTAGCAAGATACATAATATACAAGCTGTAAAACTGAAATAAATCATAAACATGCAAGGGTGTTTCTAACCGCCTAGTGTGCAATTTAGAAGACAACTTTCGCACGCATGGGTAGAATTCAGGCTATCTCGAATATCTGATGTAGCTCAAAGCCAAAGATGTACATACACTGAAAATCAGTCATCTGTAACCATCCGTAACGATCCATAATCGTCAGAGGGCATCTGTAACTCATAAACGGTATGTCCAAAATTGAATTCATAAGCTAGACTTGGGTGCGATCGACAGTGCTCGTCGACCAACGGTACATCCAAAATTGGATTCCGATGAGCCGAACTCAAAATCGTCCGTTAAGAAGGACTGCGGGGCCAAAAAAACGGCATTCCGATCAATATTTTCAGAATCTGACGAAAATTGGGTCACATGACCAGCGCAACACTGCGAGTCCAACAACACAAGTTTCTTACGATACGACAAGTGTGCATAAACTAATTAGCAAATTTCGGAAACGCCGATATGGAGGTTTTTCGACGGATACGGTACAAATTCGTCACGTACACGTGACCGATTTGTATTCCTTCGAATCCCACACGTCCACGATATATGTACGCACATTTCGATGCAAACAGTACGTGTCGTGGCAGTCCGGTTTGACGGAACCAACCACGTATCGAAAAATTTTATAGTTTTAAAAATAGATTTTTTGGTGATTTGGAAACTGATTATCTTGCAAAACAATACAGAATAATTAAAATTAAAAGATGGGTTTCAATCTTGGTTATGTTGGCTTTACAGCGAAGAAACAATATCAAGATTCAGTTCACAGGTTTGGGAGAAATTAATCCCCAAAGTTTGATGTCTGGGACAGTTTTTTAAGTGATTTTGAAATACTAAAAATGAGAATTTTACTTGATTTAGATCACGATTTCTCTACAGAAATAATATAAATCAAAATAAACTAATTGAACGTACTGGAAGAGGGTTAGGTTGAGTTTGAACCTACGAAAGCGAATCGAAAAACAATCGAGAAACGGCAAAGAGCGGTCGCTACTGCGCGCGACCTGTTCAGGCGGCTGCCCTGGCGGCGGCGGTGACCAACGGCGAGCGGGAGTGGTCGCCAGAGTTAGGGAGGCTGTGGGGGTGGCGTGGAGGAAGTTTCAGAAGAAAAGAAACGAAGACGACGGGGTCGTTGTACGCTTCATTCGGTTGGAAGAGATGAATAGGAAGATAAAAGAAATAATAAAATATTGTACGTTGGTATGGGGTGTCTAGGAATTAATTAAAAATAACCTAAGAATTAATTAGAATAGATTAGGAAAGAATTGAATTAGATTTATTAGGGATTTAAGAAGGGAATATTTGAATTGATTTGGATTTCAAAATTTGATGAAATCAAAAGGATCGAGCATGGCCAAGAATTATGAGAAGAATAGTTAAGGTAAGGATGGGCAAGGAATTAAAAAAATTCAAAAAAATCATTAATACTTATAAATTTAATTATACTAGCCATCACTATAAAATTTTAAAATATTTAAAGAAAACAAATTATCTAAAAAGAAAATATCTTAATAATGTTTCCAAATATAAGACATACATATAATAATGATAATAATAATAATAATAATAATAATAATAATAATAATAATAATAATAATAATAATAATAATAATGATAATGATAATGATAATAATAATAATATACCATATTTAACTAAATAAACAAACATATAAATAAATAAATAATTTAAGGGGGTTTACATTATACCCAACTTACAAAATTTTGTCCTCGAAATTAAACTAAACACGATATAAAAGGATAAGAGAATAAATCCCGAAAGATGGTCAAGTACGACTAGTCATACCGGATTTCTCAAAAGGAGGTAGACGAGGTTACCAATAGTATCCTTGTTGACGTCACATTCTAATGGCTATGGTACACTTGTTCAAGACACTACCCAACTTATAAAAATTTAATTAGTAGCAAGAAAACTGTGGTCATGACCCCACTTATAAGATTTATAGAAATATATAATTCCAAGGAAAGACACTAACAGAATAAGTCATATTAGCGACGTAATTATCGACGTTTAACAAAGACGTCGCTATATTTTAGCAATTTAGCGACGTAACTATATAACGTCGCAATACGTCACTACTAGCGACGTTCAGCGACGCATTGCGACAACATTTTGTATTATAAAATGTACGTCGTGGATATGTCGGTGAACGTCGCTAAAATCACTAATACTAGCGACGTTCGGCGACGTATTTCGACTATGTTTTGTATTAAAAAAACGTACATCGCGGAACATCGATAAACGTCGATAATATCACTTATATTAGCGACGGTTACCGACGGCTCCGAATGACGTCGATAAAACGTTTCATATAGGGTTCTGCTGGCCCGATCGATTTTATTTTTTTACCCCCTCACACCGACGAGCCCCTCCCCCCGGCGACCCCTCCCTCCGGCGACACCCCTCTCCCTCGTTCCCTGCCCCCGTAACCCCGCTCGCCCGCTGGTGTCCTCTTTCCTCCGGCGTCCCCCTCCCTCCGGCGACCCCCCCCCCCCCCCCGCGGCGACCCCCCTCCCTGCGGCGACCCCCTCCCCGCGGTGACCCCTTTTCCCCGCGGCGACCCCCGTTCCTCCGGCGTCCCCCCTCAATCAGCGACCCTCCGCCGCTCCTCCACCGTCGAGTCTCCTCGTCGACGCCGACCAGTCCCCTCCGCCATTGCTCTAGCCCCGATTCCGACCAAGGCAGGTAAACCCTAACCCTATCTCCCTCCTCCTGATGTGCTGACACAGACACGATAAGACACGCTGACACGACACAATATTCGTACACAATATTGTCAATTAAGTAATTATTTCGAAGGTAAAAAAATACTAGCATACTTAAATGTAGTCTACTACCAAATAAGAAAGCTTTCAAGGAGAGTCGTATACACTGACACAGAAATGACTCTTCAAAGTCGAGAGTTTTGAAATACTATATTAGTCTTTCTATATATATGATTGTGTGTGTGTGAGAGAGAGAGTTATTAGTGTGAGATGAAAAGCAGGGTATTAGTGTTATTTTATATGTGGTAAAGAGTATTTTTGGCATGTATCGATAGAAATGAAAGAGGTTACTCAAAATAATTGTCAGTTTGAGATAGTTGCACGAATAGGTGGTCTGCTAACATGATTGATATTATTTCCAAGAATGTAGTTTATATTTAGATTCTTATATGAAATGCACACTCATATTTGTGTCATACTAAGTGATTTTGATATCTAATATACTAAGGAGTATCCTAGTACCTACAGTGTATAGAGTATCCTAGAAGTGTAGGTATGATTGGTATATCGTATTACATAGAGTGTGAGTATCCTAATAGTATATAAGATATGTTACCTAAGATCATCATTAGTAAGGGAAATTCATTACTAAGGGCAAATTTGTTCCCAACCTCTTGTAAAAAAGATGTCTGTCGAGATATAATTGTACTTGTAGAAGTGCATGATGCCAACTGTCCAACATCGACCCTTTCGGTCTATAAGAGTTACTTCACTCAGTTTGTCAAGACAAGTAAACTTTTTAAATGTTGACGGTATATATACCGTCAACATTTGGTTTTGCCTTGTAGCTACAGGCAGTTGCCTGTATTTTGTCTTATAACTTGGCCTTTGGCCTGTGCTTGAGCAGTGTGGACTTCCAGGTTAGGGTGTTAGTTCATGATTAGCATTGTTTAGATATTAGTTTCAGTTAAAGGGTTAGTTTAGATTAGGATATTAGTTTATGTTAGAAGGAATATGAGAGTTAGTAGATATTAAAGTAGGATATTAATTTATTAGTTAGGATAGATAGTTTGAGTTAGGATACTGGCCAAAGGGTCGATATTGGATATTAATTTAAAAAGTTTTACTTGTCTTGACAAACTGAGTGAAGTAACTCTTATAAACCCAAAGGATCGATATTGGACAGTTGGTGTCGTGTACTCCTACAAGTACAATTATACCTTGACAGACACCTTTTTTACAAGAGGTTGGAGAAAATTTGCCCTTAGTAATGAATTGCAAGTAGGAGACAAGTGCATTTTTTGAGCTGCTGTCAAAGAAAAATAATAATATTGTGATAGATGTTGAAATTCTCGAAAGATGAAAGCAACTTAAAAGTATTTGTGGTGGTAAATGTAGTTTTTTTTAATGTAATTTTGAGCTCATTTTGTAGAAATTATTTTGTGTTTTGGATATGTTGTGTAGTTGTGATGGATGCTTCATGTTTGTGATTCTGACTGACTTTACAGAATCTTTGACAATTGGGATATATAATACTATCTATGAAAGTTTCTATGGAAATGAATGTTTTATCTTGAACATATGTAGAGAGTTATGAATCTCCTACATTCTCCTACATTTTATAATTTAAAACCTATGGGTCCCATCATATGTTGTTATCAGGCATGACAGGTCGCCGCGGATCGTTCCGCATTTCCCGACATGGGGCACGGGGTACTGATACTGGCAGAGGACAGGGTACTCCTTCGGTACCTACTGGTGGTACTGCTAGAGGAAGGGGTTCTTCTTCGGTACCTCCTACTAGTACCGGCTCTGGATCTTCGTCGCCCAGTACTCCTGTGTATCGGACAGTAGCTCCACCCGCCACGATGCTACATGGCATATCTCCTGGGACGAGTAGTTCCAGGCTTGAGACTGCTCCCGAAAGTAGCGTTCCTCCTGCTGATACGACGATGGAGGCAGATGAGCAGATGGAGGAGGCTGCGCTGACGGCCGACCAGTATCAGGCAGATGATGCCTGAGTACCTCCGGAGGAGACGAGGACGGAGATCTGGGCTGACGGTACAAAGTAAATATTTTGGTTTATCATTTTTTCTGTGTTTATCATAAATTAACTTTTCTCATGAATATAATATGTCTGTATAGATATCGTCCCCCGTCGGTACAGAGACGCTTAGGCCAGCTCTTGAGGCAAAATTATGGTGGTCCTTGGATAAACTACTCGGATGCTCCGGACGATAGGAAGGCCTACTGGTTTGCGCGCTTCAAGGTTAAAATAGATTTGCTTTTAACATGAATCATTTGATTTATGCATATTATATATTACTGAAAAATATTTGGTTTGCGTACTCTTCTAGGATATGTTTTTCTATCCACCGCACCAGGCCGAGCTGATCGAGGGGATGTTTCCTGCTGTCACTGTTAAGCTGATCCGCGATGCTATTAATGATCAGAAGGCTCGTGATAGTTCCGGAAAGCCGATCCAAGGTTGGATCATCCCTGATCAGTGGGATGCGAAGAAGGCTCGATTCAACGAGCCAAGTTACAAGGAAAAGTTCGAAAAGGCCAAGGCGGCTAGACAGCATACCTCGAAGTGGTGCGGTGGGTCGATTCCGATGACGGAACATTTTCGTCGTCTGGTATGTATTTTTCTTTCAGAAATATTATTTTAATGCAAGTCCGATAAATTATTACTAAGATAATATATTTAATTATAGGTAAGAAAGGTCGGTAATGCCGACATGGTGACCGTCTTTCTGGCCACCCATCGGAAGGGCGAAGGCCTTATTGACGAGAGGGCCGACCTTGCCTATGTAAGTATTACAATACTATTTATTAATTATAATACTTCGTATTAATTTTAATATAACTTAGTAAATATGCATGCAAATAAATATTCATGTAGTTAGTAATAATAAGTACATTAATTAGAGATTAGAAATCATAGAGTACTATCCATACTTTCTAGGCCGAGTATCAGAGGCTTCGGGACCGGGCGACTGCTAGTGCACCTACTGCGGGAGAGGCCGGTACTTTCTCGCAGCCCATTCAAGCTCCGTCGGTGGACGAGCTAAAGATGACCACCGCTGGTGGCCTCCGTAGGGGTACGTACTACGGTACGGGATCCTATGGCGCCCTAGTTGTGAGCCAGTCCTCTAGGCCATCCCCTGCTAGTGTGCATGGTCCACAGCCGTCCCAGGAGTCTGCCCGAGTCTACCAGATGATGGAGTCTCTCCGGGACGAGCTGCTACGACGGATTCAGGACCAGTCTCAGCACCAGTCGGACGAGCCTGCGCTTATAGCACGATTGGATGCGCTCTGTCACGCCCCGATTTCGTAGAATCGATAGTCGTCCCCCGGGCGTGATGCCGTGCGAACCTAAGTTGCGATCGCACAAGGCATAGTCATAAGGTTATCCGAAACACAACGTCAAGTTAGAGTACGCAGAGAAATTGATTGACGCAATTGAAATAGAAGTAGACTTTTTTATTGATAATAAAACTTATTTTACATTGACTTCATTACATTCATTGTCGTGCGGGCTACAACATGACTCGACTTACAAAATGAACGCCGATGAGATAGTCGTTCCATACATTACATTCCTTTTACAAGCAAAATAGTTACACTTTCTACCTGCGATCGAGGAAAGCCGAGCCGCCATTGGTCTTCTTTTGTACTGAATGCGAAGTCTTCAAAAGGAATTCAGAAACAAGCCTTCTCACGGACGAGGCTTCAAAAGTGTCTACGTCGCCTTGAGATTTTAAGCAACATGCCCTTCGTAGTTTGGGGTACCTGCGTGGAGAACGAGGATCAGTAAATTACACTTTGTAGTGGTGCGTGGCTATTTAAGTTCCAAGCTCTCATTTGGTTGAAGAGTTTATATGACTTAGAGTATGAATGTTTCTAACCATCCTAATGAATTTCAAACAAGCATATGACAAGCATAATGAAATTTACGTTGAAACTTACCCACGGCGGCCCGTGCCGCACCTTGTGAAACTTACCATGTTCTTCCCTGTCGATTGTTATCATTTCCATACCAAGTGCAATATTTCGTGTGTTGGTCACTGGCTCCCAGAGCCATCGTGGACTCCTTTAGCTTTTATTAGACGAGGCCCCTTTCAGCACGAGTAGCGAGCCCCGCTGCAAGTCCTCGCCTAACATTGTGCCCAGCACAGCTTATGAGATGTTTCCTTCTTTTGGCCGCAACGGTCCCGTGGCCCCGGGTTGCCGTGCGGAAAAACTTTACCTTGTCGACAAGTTGTCCATGACCGTGCAAAGACCATTTTTTTCTTCTTTTAGTTATTAAGACATAGCCTACATTCTCTTTAAAAACTCAATCATTTTACCGTGCCCGTGCCCTTGCATTCAATCTTTCATCCGCAACAACACTATCGATTTACCTAAGAAAGGGTCGAGAAGAGAATGGTCAGCCACTCACCTTGAGTTTACTTCTTGGCGAGAGAACTAGTTGGTCGCGCTAGACGTCGCCTACGCGATTACCTAAAATCGCACAAGCAACCAATTAGAATACTGCATTATTCAAGGAGTTCGATAGAAAATACGAGTTCGAAATACAAGCCATGAAAACCATCGAAACATTCACGAAAACGCATTCAGAAAACAAAGCCAAAACCAACGCAAGCGGCGTGAAAAGCAGAGCAACGGGAGGTCTCTTCCGACTCAGCCGCAGAGTCAATCCTCGAGGCGCAACCCGCTGAATATGGGACTTGGTTCTGAAGAAGACATTCCATAACGAGGAATGGATCTTAATTCAACCGTTTTCGTTCGATCGACTCGGTCGATCCCGACCTATCGGCCCCGACCGAATCGATAGCGACAGTGTTCCTTTCTCGCGCACCCCGTGGACAAGTACGGGGCACGATGTAGGGACGAGGCACTACACCATAACCAACTAAGAAAAAGTTTCGTCCTCGAAACTTAAAATAGAACCTACCTCTACGAGAACAATGAAGGAAACTTTTCTTTCATTTCTGACTCAAGCTCCCACGTCGACTCTTCGACCGAGTGGTTCCTCCAGAGGATGCGGACGAAGGGAATAGCACGGTTGCGGAGAAGTTTATCCTTGCGCTCCAAGATTTGTACCGGCTCTTCGACATATGACAAGTCCGCCTTCAGGTCCAGCTTACCCAAATCTACAACATGGCTCGGATCATGCACGTACTTCCGCAATTGCGATACGTGGAAGACGTCATGTACCTCTGACAACGCAGGCGGCAAGGCGATTTGGTAAGCTACCGGGGCGACTCGCTTCAATATTTCGAACGGGCCAACAAATCTTGGGCTCAATTTCCCCTTCGTACCGAACCTGAAAACTCCCCGTACGGGCATGACTTTCAAGAATACATGGTCGCCTTTCGAGAACTCGTGGGGACATCGGTACGTGTCGGCATAGCTTTTCTGCCGGCTTTGTGCTATCTTCAATCTCTCTCGTATTAACTTGAACTTCAGCACGGTCTGCTCCACCACCTCCGGACCAAGTATCTGCCATTCCCCGACTTCATCCCAGCAAATGGGCGATCTGCACTTCCGGCCGTACAAAGCTTCATACGACGTCATTTGGATGCTGGACTGATAGCTGTTGTTGTATGCAAACTCGGCCAGCGGTAGATGGACGTCCCAACTTGACTTCAAGTCGATCGTACAGAGTCGCAACATGTCTTCGAGAATTTGGTTCACCCGCTCTGTTTGGCCGTCAGTCTGAGGATGATAAGCTGAGCTGAACTTCAACTTGGTCCCCAGTGCTGAATGAAGACTACTCCAGAAGTGCGCTACGAACCGTCCATTCCGATCAGAGACGATAGAAACTGGGACCCCGTGCAGCCGAACTATTTCATCAAGGTATATCTGAGTAAGGCGGTCGACGCTCCAAGTAACTTTGATGGCGATAAAGTGCGCTGACTTGGTTAGTCGATTGACAATGACCCAGACGGCATCGTTTCCCCGCGGTGTCCTCGACAAGCCAACAACGAAGTCCATAGTGATGTGGTCCCATTTCCACTCTAGAATGGCGAGGTTCTGCATCTCCCCGCCCGGTCGCTGGTGCTCGGCTTTGACTTGCTGACAGGCCATACATTTTGACACAAAGAGCGCTACGTCCCTCTTCATGCCGTGCCACCAAAAGACAACGTGGAGGTCCTTATACATCTTGGTGCTGCCAGGATGCAAGAAATATTTTGCATAATGCGCCTCCGACATTATCTCCTTTCTAAGTTCTGCATCGTCCGGTACGCATAGCCGTCCCTTCACGCGCAACACTCCCAACTCGTCCTCTGCAAAGTCGGACGCTTTTCCTGTCGATATCAGCTTTCGTATCTTTTCCAGGTAGGGGTCGTCCTTCTGTGCAGACTTGATCCTCTCCAGTAGGCTCGGTTCCACCCGCAGTTGTGCTAGTTTCACGTCTCTGAAACGAACTCGAAGCTCGATGCCCATTCCTTCCAAGTCACGCAGCAGTCGGTCATTGATGCATAACGAAGCTAAGTACTTCCGGTTCAGCACATCCGCTACCATATTTCCCTTGCCCGGCGTGTAGTCAATTGATAAGTCATAGTCTTTGATCAGCTCGAGCCATCGTCTCTGCCGCAAATTCAATTCTTTCTGGGTGAAGAGATACTTGAGGATTTTGTGGTCCGTATAAATCCTGCACGCCACGCCATAGAGATAGTGACGCCATAGCTTTAACGCAAACACAATTGCCGCTAATTCTAGGTCGTGCGTGGGGTAGTTCTTCTCGTGCGGCTTCAACTGCCGGAAAGCAAAAGATATCACCTTATCCCGCTGCATGAGCACACACCCCAAGCCCTGGCCAGAAGTATCGCTGAAGATTTGAAATCCCTCCGTCCCTTCAGGAAGAGCAAGTATCGGGGCCAAAACGAGCCGTTGTTTGAGCTCCTGGAAGGAAGCTTCACAGTCGTCTGACCACTTGAATGCGACTCCTTTCTGGGTGAGGCGAGTCAACGGCGATGCGATCTTCGCGAAGTCCTTCACGAAGCGTCGGTAGTATCCCGCCACGCCTAGGAAGCTTTGAATTTTGCTAACTGATGCGGGCCGTTTCCAATCAGCAACTGCCTCGACTTTTTTCGGATCGACTGCAATGCCCGCGGCGGAGATGATGTGCCCAAGGAATGAGACGCTGTTCAGCCAGAACTCGCACTTGCTCATCTTCGCGTACAATTGATTCTCTCGAAGGGTTTGGAGTACCATCCGCAGATGATCTGCATGTTGTGCTCGATCCTTCGAGTAGACGAGGATGTCGTCGATGAAGACTACTACGAATTTGTCAACGAACGGACGGAACACCCGATTCATTAGATCCATGAAGACGGCAGAGGCGTTTGTTAGACCGAACGGCATTTCCAAGAACTCGTACTGGCCATAGTGAGTGCTGAAGGCCGACTTCAGCACGTCATCTGGCTTAACTTTGAGTTGGTGATAACTCGATCGCAGATCAATCTTCGAAAATACTGTTGCACCTTGGAGTTGGTCGAACAAGTCGTCGATACGGGGCAGAGGGTATTTGTTCCGGACGGTGGCTTTGTTCAATTCTCGATAGTCGATGCAGAGCCGCATCGATCCATCCTTCTTCTTCACGAATATCACGGGTGCACCCCACGGTGAGAACTCGGACGGATAAACCCTCTGTCGAGTAATTCTTGTAGTTGTGCCTTTAGTTCCTTCAGTTCTGCAGGGGCCATTCTGTACGGAGCCTTCGAGATCGGCCGGGGGTCGGGGAATGTGTCGATGGTGAACTCTATTTCTCGATCGGGCGGCATACCGGGTAGCTCGTCCGGGAACACGTCTGGAAATTCTGCCACAACGTCGGTCTGACCCGCGTTCGCACCATCCTGTCGCATGTCTCGAACGGAAGCAAGATAGCCTTCGCACCCGGAATGCAGCATCCGTCGAGCAGATATTGCGGAGACCACCATGCAGGTCGGCGACGCCTCACCACACGAGTAGCAGAATTCAGGCACTCCAGGTATGCGGAATATGACCTTCTTTTCAGCGCAGTCTATGGTTGCGTTGCACGGCCCGAGCCAATCCATTCCCAGAATGATGTCAAAGTCCTTCATGTTTAGAACTATCACATCCAGACCGATCTTTTGACCGCCGATACAGATAATCCCGCCGGCGCAAGCTAAGTTTGTAAAAATTGGTGTGCCCGAAGGTGTGCTTACGCTAAGGTCGAGATCTAATGATATTACAGAAAATTTGTGCTCGGTGGCAAAGTCCGCCGATATAAAACTATGCGAAGCGCCTGAATCAAATAACACACGAGCAGGCACATTATTGAATTTTAGTATACCTGACACTACTGTATCTGATGCCATTATGTCACGCCCCGATTCCGTAGAATCCATAGTCGTCCCCCGGGCGTGATGTCGTACGAACCTATGTTGCGATCGCACAAGACATAGTCATAAGGTTATCCGAAACACAACGTCAAGTTAGAGTACGCAGAGAAATTGATTGACACAGTTGAAATAGAAGTAGACTTTTTCAATGATAATAAAACTTTATTTACATTGACTTCATTACATTTATTGCCGCGCGGGCTACAACATGACTCGACTTACAAAACGAACGTCGATGAGATAGTCGTTCCATACATTACATCCCTTTTACAAGCAAAATAGTTACACTTTCTACCTGCGATCGAGGGAAGCCGAGCCGCCATTGGTCTTCTTTTGTACTGAATGCGAAGTCTTCAAAAGGAATTCAGAAACAAGCCTTCTCACGGACGAGGCTTCAAAAGTGTCCACGCCGCCTTGAGATTTTAAGCGGCACGCCCTTCGTAGTTTGGTGTACCTGCGTGGAGAGCGAGGATCAGTACATTACACTTTGTACTGGTGCGTGGCTATTTAAGTTCCAAGCTCTCATTTGGTTGAAGAGTTTATATGACTTAGAGTATGAATGTTTCTAACCATCCTAATGAATTTCAAACAAGCATATGACAAGCATAATGAAATTTACGTTGAAACTTACCCACGGCGGCCCGTGCCGCACCTTGTGAAACTTACCATGTTCTTCCATGTCGATTGTTATCATTTCTATACCAAGTGTAAAATTTCGTGTGTTGGTCACTGGCTCTAAGAGCCATCGTGGACTCCTTTAGCTTTTATTAGACGATGCCCCTTTCAGCGCGAGTAGCGAGCCCCGCTGCAAGTCCTCGCCTAACATTGTGCCCAGCACAGCTTATGAGATGTTTCCTTCTTTTGGCCGCAATGGTCCCGTGGCCCCGGGTTGCCGTACAGGAAAACTTTACCTTGTCGACAAGTTGTCCATGACCGTGCAAAGACCATTTTTTTTTCTTTTAGTTATTAAGACATAGCCTACATTCTCTTTAAAAACTCAATCATGTTTCCGTGCCCGTGCCCTTGCATTCAATCTTTCATCCGTAACAACACTATCGATTTACCTAAGAAGGGGTCGAGAAGAGAAGGGTCAGCCACTCACCTTGAGTTTACTTCTTGGCGAGAGAACTTGTTGCTCGCGCTAGACGTCGCCTACACGATTACCTGAAATCGTAGAAGCAACCGATTAGAACACTGCATTATTCAAGGAGTTCGATAGGAAATGCGAGTTCGAAATGCAAGCCATGAAAACCATCGAAACATTCATGAAAACGCATTCAAAAAAAAAAGCCAAAACCAACGCAAGCGGCGTGAAAAGCAGAGCAACGGGAGGTCTCTCCCGACTCAGCCGCAGAGTCAATCCTCGAGGCACAACCCGCTGAATATGGGACTTGGTTCCGAAGAAGACAATCCATAACGAGGAATGGATCTTAATTCAACCGTTCCCGTTCGATCGACTCGGTCGATCCCGACCTATCGGTCCCGACCGAATCGATAGCGACAGTGTTCCTTTCTCGCGCACCCCGTGGACAAGTACGGGGCACGATGTAGGGACGGGGCACTATACGCTCGACCGCAGTATTATGGAGCTCCGGAATGTGACTGGGCGGACAGAGCGGAGCGTCACCGATCTTAGAGCATCGACGGAGCGTAGCATATTGGATCTGCAGGCAACACAAATGACCATGGGCGAGAGGCTGAGAATGGTGCAGGATTCGGTGGCTGATAGCAGTGATAGAATATTATCTACCATGGATTCATGCCACCAGCGACTTGCAGCATTGGAGCGTTATCGTCCTCCGGGTGTGCCTTCATCGTCGTCGACTCCGCTGGCACCATTGCCTTCTTCATCGACATCGACTCCACTGACGTCACTACCTCCTTCATCGGTGTCGATTTCACAGGAGGACTATGAGCTTTTCTTAGCCCTTCGTCGTGGCACGCCCCCTCCTGCTCCAGATCCCCAGTAGTCCTAGTTAGGCCTGTTTATATTGAGTGTTTGAGTACTTATTTTTCTTTGTATTTGTCAACCCCATTTCCTGTATTTCGTACTTGTACTCGTAATTTGATTTTGGCACGTATTTTATTTTCTCGACTTGTGGACTCGGTTTCTCGTAAATGGGTTTTGGACCATGGCTTGGTTTTATTTTGTGGAGTTGGTTTGGTTTGGTTTGGTTCATCATGAGTGGAACACCTTAGCCTATTCTCCACCTCCATTCCATCACAACCACCCTCATTAAAACCCACCAACTTTTTCTCTCTCCTCCATAACTCCATTAATTTTTTACAACTTCTTCTTCTTCCTTCTTCCACACAACACCACACCATAGGCAAGTGCACCTTGCCATCAAATAAGCACCACTTTTTATTTGTCCATTAACTAGATTAGGCCATGGGGAACAACTTTAGAACTTGACATTTTGTGATTTGGAGCTTTCATTCTTCTAGATCTAGGTTTTAACCATTTTCGAAAATCCTTGGTTTTGATCTATTAAACTTCGATTTTTGCATGTTTTGATGCTTTCATGTGGAAGAGAATTCGATTTTACTCAAGTTAGAACTTTGAAACTCTAGATTTGGTTTTGATTTGGCTAAGTTATGAAGATTTGAAGTTTTTGGTGTTCTTGAGGAGTTCATCTCAGCCTTGGTGAAGGCTCTCGGCCAGTGCTCTTTAGCACTTGACCGTTTGCGCACCCCGGCCTGTGCTCTTTAGCGCATGGCCGATTGCGCATAGGCTCAGCCAGTGCTTTGCGCTGCGCTGGCACAAGCTAGCCATGCGCAAGGTAACCCCTGCGCACTCGACCATTGCGCAGTCCATACTCTGCGCAGTCTACCCTTGCGCAATCCTCCCTTGCGCAATCCAATTGATGCGCAAGGCATCCCCTGTGCCCCTTTAACCCTGTACCCCTTGACCCCCTGCGCAGTCTACCCTTGCGCAATCCAATTGATGCGCAAGGCATCCCCTGTGCCCCTTTAATCCTGTACCCCTTGACCCCCTGCGCAGTCTACCCTTGCGCAAGGTAACCCTTGCGTAAGACAACTCTTGCGCAGCTCTTCCATGCGCAGTACATACCCTGCGCAGCCCAACCCCTGACCCCCCTGCACAACCTACTTGTCTATGATGAATTATTTATTTCTTTAAGCTTGGCTCTTCTATAGTCCTATATATATTGGTATTTATTTAGATATTTTACGCCCATTTTATATCCTTACGCCTTTTGTCATGAACTGATTTTACTTAATATGTTTGGAATGACTATTTTACATGGCTTGGTATGGCAAAGAACTAGCATAACACAATAGTGGCCCATCGTGGTGCGCTCCTGACAAGTACCCTGACATGATTTATCTTGATAACTTGATAGTGGCCCGTGGCGGCGCACTCCTGACTTGACCTGTAACTTGTAACTTGACTCGTATAATCAACTTGACACCGTGGGTGCTCCTGCTTGCTTGCTTGTGCAATCCACTTGTCTTGTCTTGCATCATGTCTAGGACGTGACTTCCTGGGTACCACGGCCAGGGACTCGCGCTAAATTGGATTAGGCTAATTATTAGATCAAACTAGAACATGGAGAATTCCCAGTCACAGGCAATCTCGTTATCTGGGCGCTTTAATGGACTTGTAGCTTGCCGACGAGTAGAGCACATTTCCAGCACACTGTCATGTGTTGCACCCTCTAAGTCACCTAAGGGTACATTTGTCTCCCGGGCAATGTACCCCCCTATAACTCTCAATCCGCGGAAGGATAACTGGATAGTCTGCAGGGCTTGGGACTGGAAATTCTCACTTGCATCTTGTTAGTAATTAGGCTTGTGATAACCCTAGTTAGTTAAAGTAGTAAGCCATAGTACTTGCTTGGCCGATTGTGAATGAATGGTGTCCAGTTCTGTCTAAGTCTTGTCTAGCCCCTGTACCTGGAACTCTTGATCATGATTGTTTTACTTATCTCTAACGATAAATGGGTAGAGACAGTGAGCTATTCAGGCGAAGGGGTACAATTCCGGTCCTTGTTTGGTTTAAGGATTGTAACCTGGCTCCCGGAATGGTTCCACGTCCCAAGTCGTTTATCGCTCTGTGTACTTTTTTTACTTGTACTTTCCTTTTATTCTTTATGTTCTGATATGCTGGCTTTTGTTCTTATTTGTGGCCTCCTTGTGGCACTTGCTCTTTTTGGGGTTTGACCCAGCTGGTTTTGTGTGGCCAGATTTCGGAGCAGCTCCCGAGGATCTACCAAGCTTCCAGCCCAATGGTGAACACTAAACGGAACCCGGGCTACGAGTGGGTTTTCCTTTTTTGTTTCACCCACTTATATGTAAATTTATTCTTTTGAGGCGTTTAGCCGACGAGCACCTGTTAGCTCGATGCACATTTACTTACTGTCTGCCTACGGGCTGTAAACATGATTAACAAATCCTAGGGTTGATCATGTATGACCGAACTCTTGCTAGTCCTATCATTTTGTACGACTAGCTTCATGATCATCCGATATGTAATATTTGGGACGCCTTATATATATATTTGATGCTCTAACATCTTGTAACTCTGTTAATTGCTTGAGATTGAGACAATAGGCTTGACCTTAAGAGACTGCTGGCTTGTAGTAAACCCTCATATCTAGACAGCGGTGACCGTATAGTTGAGATGTATTCTGTTTTAATATACGTAGCTGGCGCTCTCCAGTATTCTGGTTCTGGGGTGTGACAGTATTTGTTCGTGACACTTATTTGTTTGTGACACTTGTTTGTTGATTGCATAGATACATTGGTTATTGGTTGTGTAGACCCATGACAATTTGGATATTGGTTTATATATGTTGTGTGGACTTTGGTTATTTTATGTTGTTATTCGTTTCATTTGGATGTTAATTTACCGGTGTTGAGTGTTCCACCGAAGGGGTCGGCGAACCCAGGGTTAAAATGTGCTTGTGTATTGTGTTTCAGATTAAACTGCAGGGAGAAAATAATTGTGTAGAGAAAACTTTATACTGTAATTTATTTATTTTTTTATTTTTTTTAAATTTAGCGACGTCTACCGACGTTTATCGACGCCTTCCGACGGCACATTGCGTCGGTAGACGTCGCAAAAATGGCATATATTGCCAGGATACCGACGTATAGCGACGTCAGTTTCGTCGGTATGTGTCGGTAAACGTCGGTAGACGTCGCTAACTTTTCCAAAATTTTACCTCATTTTCCCAGGATATACCGACGTATAGCGACATCACAAAACGTCATTAATATTCTCCAGGATATACCGACGCGGTGCGACATCGTACACGTTGGTAATTTTCCCAAGAAATATCGACGTATAGCGACATCCTAAACGTCGCTATTTCATCGATGAAACGACGGTAAACGTCGGTATATTACCAACGTAGCTCTGCGTCGGTAAACGTCGGTGTTGGCGACGATCAGCGACGTCTTTCCAAACAGCTACTAAGGTTTCCGCGACAAGAGAAAGACGTCGCTAAATACGTCGCTAAACTGGTTTAGTGACGCCTTTAGGCATTTTAGCGACGTCTTTAGGCGTCGCTAAAATGACTTATTCTGGTAGTGATATACGAGAATATTAAGCACTACTAACCGTAGTCAAGGTCTCTCAAAAGAAGCCTATAGTTAATACCACGATGCTATTGGATTAATAACTCTGTAATAATAAAATTAATTTTTTTTACCAAATCAACATTGCTCCTATGTAGGTTCTGTTTTCAACAAGACAACAGAAAATGACTTAATTGGATATAACTAGGACGAGATGGTAAAGAGGGATCTGATTATCGCACGACATAGATGCCTAAGAGACAAGATTGAGGAAAACATGAAAAAGAGAATTTGTAGACCAAGATGAGGAAAAATTATAGTAAGTTCAAGAAATATTCATAGGATTGGATTCGGAGATAAGGTACAATTAGGTAGGTGTATAGAGAATTAAGTCATAGTGACTAGACCAAGGAAATTGTAATAGAAAAAGAACTGGTGTGTACGATGATATGAATATTGTTATTCTCGAGACGTAATTTTCAATGAAAAACATAGAAACAAAACAGTTGTCTCAATAGTAACAACGTTTCGTAGCAACACTTCAAAGAATGTGCACACAGAGATCCTTGGAGGATTCTGGGTAACGAAAATCTAAAGAGATTTCGTTACAACAGCAAACGAAAGTATAGCTTCTTTTAGGAAGGTACAAATCGAGTTGCTAGTAGCAGCGACGAAAGCCCACAAGAAGATCTGATTAGATCAGAGAAGAAGAGAAGGAAAGAAGAAAGAGAAAGGCAGCTTTACTGGGGTGATAAGATCACTGTTGCTCAAAGCAAGATTCGCCTATATACGATCCGCTTTCAGGAACCAGCAAGTTCTAGAGAACTTCTGAAACGTTTGTCAGTCAATATTTGAGACTTGAACGGGCTTCCTGAACTTTACGGACTCCCTTAACTCTCTTCTTTGGTGCATCTTTCAAAGGAGGCCAAGGGGCTCTATTTATAGAGTGGAGTGAGACTTCACCTCTTCTCCTATCCGATGTGGAACTAAAATACCAATACTCAAAAATAGAGTTTGATATTTTAAATCATCCCACAATCAGCATAGAAGTGTGCCAGTCCACGCCTACCCCTCGAACACTCCCATGCATGCACGAGACATCCTGGAGTCCGTGTCCGAGTCTAAGTCCGCACAGCAAAAATCAACTTACATCTTTGTTGGAATTAATCATTTTTTCTTCTAGAAAAATACTCCCACATGACACACACTTGTGCCCTACCACACCTCATGTGCACACCTCAACACAAGCAATGCATTATATTAAGATACTCACCATTTGGTGTAGCCGATGTGGGACTATCTTTCCTAGTCCACAGGCAAAAATACCAATAATCCTCCACATATCTTAATATATGGGTTGAGCGTTCCCCACAGTGACTGTCCATCATGCATTACGAGAGATGTCGCTACGACTTGAATCTTTCCGCATAGGTTAAATAATAGCATGATACAAGAATGGACTAAGCCTTGAATTTTACATCATAACTGCGGTTCTTTCTACTCACATAATGACATCAACTGTGCTTCTGGCTGCACATTAAAGGCCTTGTGCCAGCCTGGTTTCAGTGTATAATTTTTGGGCGTCTACAAGTTTACCCTCAAGAGACGGCCTGATATCTCTGTTCATACACCACAGGTGCATTCTTTATAAAGAGTCATGGCATGAAGCATTGCGCTTCTCTGCGGTGCTACGCCGCTATGACATGGCTTAAAGCCGAGGCTTTACCCCACCTGGGTACCTCATCGTAGTGTCATACTACTGTAGCATGAGGTCACAAGCCTCTTTGTAGTGCCAAACTACCCAGCATGAAGCCTTGTGCTTTCGTGCGGTGTTACGCCGCTATGACATGGCTTGCGAAGCCGAGGCTTTACCCTACCTGGTACCTCTTCGTGGTGTTATGCCACTGTAACATGAGGACATCGTCCTTTTTGTAGTGTTGTCTACCTCTCTTTATTACGATTATCATACAGCATTAGGCTACATGCCTATTTGCGGTGCTACTCCGCTGTGACTTGGCTCACAAAGTCGAGGCCTTACCCCTAACCAGAAACCTCATGGTGGAGTCACCCCACTATAGCATAGAGTTACACACCTTGTATTGCTGCACTACCGTGCTTCCTGTAAAGCACTCCAGGCATTCACTCTGCCTGAGAACTCATTAAGGCATTTAAGCCAACCTTCTCGCAGGATCTGTTTTTCGTAGAAAACAACAGTAGACAACAATGGTTGTAGATTCGTAACCTCTCCATGCCACAGAGGACAAGTACTCATCGTTCCTGATATTCTTCCGGTTAATAGTCCTCCCTTGAACCAAAAGCTAGATGCCTAGTAGATTTCTCTTTGAACTAATAGCATAAAACTTTATGGTAGGAATGTAATAACACAATATCAGAATGCCTTCAAGCCTATTTTACAAGCTGTGTCATCGACCAGATGGCGCTTGAGGCCCTTAGTGAACGGATCTGCCAGGTTCTCCTGAATCCGAACATCAATCACTGCAATAACACCCCTCTTGATGAGATCGTGTACTGTCCTGTGCTTTAACCGTACAGTCCTCTTCTTCCCGTTGAAGAGGTCATTTGATGCCACCGTCGCAGTCGCCTGGTTGTCGCAGTATATCGGTATCCCCGATATTTGTACTCCAACCACTGAAAGATCATACATGAGCTCCCGAAGCCATTCTGCTTCCTCCGCTGCGGTATCAAGTACAAAGAACTCAGATTCCATGGATGACCGTGAGAGCATAGTCTGCTTATTCGATTTCCACGATATAGCAGCTCCACCCATTATGAAAATGTATTCACCTGTGGACCTCTCGCTCTCCACTTCTGAGCACCAGCTGGCATCACTGAAGCCTTCTACTACCGGCAGATCTCCGCTGTAGTGCAGTGCATATGTCTGAGTCTTCTTGAGATATCTCATAACCCGTTTTGCAGCTTTCCAGTGCTCAATGCCTGGGTTGCTCGTAAAATAACTCAGCATTCCCACGACGAAAGATATGTCAGGCCTTGTGGCAGTAGCAGCATACATCAAACTCCTGATTACGCTTGCATACTCTAGCTGTCTGACGCTTTCTCCTGAATTAGGCTTCAGCTTTAAATCACACATGTACGGCGTATCGATCCCTGGAAGATCCTGATACCTGTAACGAGTGATCATCTTCTCAATATAATGAGACTGTGACAGCGCTAGTCCAGTGTTTGTCCGGATGATCTTGATCCCTAAGACCACATCAGCTTCCCCCAAGTCCTTCATACTGAACTTGTTAGAGATGAACTTCTTTGTCTCCATGACACAGCCCATATCCGTACCTAGGATCAGCATGTCGTCCACGTACAGACAAACGATCACACCTCTTCCATCAGCGAACTTCGTGTAAACACACTTGTCCGTCTCGCTGACCATGTAGCCATTTGACCTTATAACCTTGTCAAATTTCTCATGCCATATCTTGGGAGCCTGTTTAAGACCGTACAAGGATTTCACCAACTTGCAGACTTTGTCTTCAAGACCCTTTATGACAAATTCTTCTGGCTGTTACAAGTAAATCTCTTCGGTCAGCTCGCCATTTAGGAAAGTCATTTTCACATCCATCTGATGTATCACCATCTTATGTATCGCTGCGAGAGCAATCAACATTCTGATGGTGGTCATCCGGGCTACTGAAGCATACGTGTCAAAGTAGTTGATCCCCTGCTTCTGAGAAAACCCCTTTGACACTAGCCTGGCCTTGAAGTTGTCACTGGTTCCATCAGCTTTCATTTTTTTCTTGAAGATCCACTTGCATCCGATAGGTTTTGCTCCTTCAGGTAGATCAACCAACACCTAAGTGTTATTGCAGGTGATTGATTCAATTTCGTTGTCTATCGTCTCCTTCCAGAAAATAGCATCTCTGGTCTTCATCGCCTCATCATAGGTAAGCGGGTCTGCTTCCACATGATAGGTGATGAAGTCATCTCCGAAGTTCTTCGGCCTCCTTGCTCGCTTCGACGACGGCTCAGCGAGTTCTGGTTCAACCGTTGTTTCAACAACAACATCTTCTTGGACTACTTCTTTATTGAAAACTTCAGTTTCTTACGCACCCTCATTGTTCTTCGGTATATCCGTAAGAACAATATTCTTGTACCTTACAAATTTGTCTTCGCGAGATTCGATGATATGATTTGACTCAATATTAAGAAATCTCTGAGCATCACTCTTCTCGGCATACCCCAAGAAGATCGTCTTCGTAGTCCTTGTCCTCAGCTTCTGAATTTTCAGATCTGGGAGCTTCACATAAGCCAGACACCCCCACACTCGAATGATATTAAAGTTAGGTCTGACTTTGAACCCGAGTTCATGAAGAGTTACGTCCGAAGTTGCATACGGCACTTTATTTAGAATAAAAGTGTCCGTCAATGCAGCTTCTTCCCAGTAGCATTTAGGAAGACCCGCAGTTAGCAGGCATTGAGTTCATTATTTCTGTCAATGTTCTGTTTTTCCTCTCCGCTACTCCGTTAGATTGAGGAGAATACGGAGCAGTAGCCTCGTTTATGATTCTATGTTATTTGCAGAACGATGTGAATTCATGAGACCGATACTCTCCGCCTCGATTACTCCTTAGCCTCTTAAGTTGTCGTCCAGTTTGTCGTTCAGCCTCGAACCTGAACTCCTTGAACTTCTCGAACGCTGTATCCTTCTACTTGAGAAGTCGTACGAACGTGCACTTTGAGAAACACTTCAAACCGGCCTCTGTGGAGAATTGAGAAAAGTCACAAATATCTGAATGTACTAACTCCAAATGATCAGTACTTTAGTTCAATCGTCTGAGCAGCTTCCCAACAGTCTTTTATCTGCACAGATCTTAAACTCCTCCACCTCCTTACCCCCACATTCTGAAGATAAGGTCCCGGTAGGACAGCTTGAGTCTGCTTCTATCATAGAACAACTCTCAGTCCATTTAATGAAGTAACTTCATCGCCATCAGCAGAAGTTTGAACATCCCTTCAGCATCGAACATCTTTTCGAAGTATGTTCCTCGCCAATAAATTACCATCTGGCTAGTACGAATGTCCATCTTTCAAGTCTGTATCAGATACTGACTTCCTGAGATCGGATCTTCGAAAATCTCTGGTACGTGTAATACGCATTCCAGTATCTTGTCAGCGGTTCATAACCAATGTTCCGATTTTCAGATATTCTGCTAGGTACATGTGTCATATTCCTACTTTGATAATAGGTATATGATCGTATTTGGATTATTTTCAAATTTCGTATTTGTTTAAAATTTTATTTTCTGGACTTGGGGTTGGCTTGGCAGTTTAGTTAATTATGATCAATATTATTTTTATTATTATTATTGGGGTTAATATGGTTAGATTTTATTAAATTGCTTCTATTATTATTAATGTCATTATTATTATTATTGTTATTGTTATCCTACCTACCCTCCCCTTTACCTAACCCTAACCCCAACCCATGCTCTCATCTCTCTCCTCCCTTACTTTTCACTCAGCCCCCCCCCCACTTCACTCTCTCTCTCTCTCTTGCTGGACGACCAGCTTCCTCCCCCCCCCACTCCTTAACTCGCTCTCTCCCTCTCAACTCACTCTCTTCTCTCTCCTCTCTTCTCTCCCTTGCTGGAGAAGCCAGCCCCCAGCCCCTCTCTCTCGAGCTCTCCTCCTCCTCCCTCTCGGCCATCTCCCACCACCGCCACCGCCTGCATCACCATCTTCCACCGCTGCCACCTCCATCGGCCGGCACCTCCACCACCACTACTTCCACACCTTCGCCACCAACCTCCAGCTCGGCCGCCCGTCACCCCCGCGACCCCCACCACCATCGTCGGCGTCTTCATCACCTCCGCCACCGTCCCCGTGGCCAGCACCGCCATCTCTCCCTCTCGTTTCTCTCCGCTGGCGGCCGACCCGCGTCCGAACCCCTCCGCCCGACCTGGCCGCACCGTCGATCTCCCTCGCCCCTTCTTTTTTTTCTTCTCCCCGGCGGCCAGCACCACCGCCGTGCCGTTGCCGCGTCCGGATCAGCACCGCCTCGAGCGACGGGACGTCCTTGGACCCTGCGCTGCTCAAGCAGTAAGCCAGCCTCGGGCTGCATGCTCTTCGGGTCACGTACCTCGGTGCACGTGCTGCCTCGAGCAGTACGCTGCTCGGCCCGCGTGTGCCTCGTTCTGTGTATACCTCGATTTGTGTGCGCCTCGTTATGTGTGCCTTCTTGGTTTTTGTTCGCCCTTGATTCACGTGCTGCCTTAGGCAGCGGGACGCCTCGAGCCCCGTGCTGCCTCGAAAAATGTGCCTACCTCGTGACCCGTGTTGTTTCGGTTTGCGTGCATCCGTCGATTTGTGTGCCGCACCGATTTGCCTGACCCCTTGGACTTCGTGTCGCCTCGATTTACGTGCTCGTCTCGATTTATGTTTTCGCGTGATTCGTGCGCCATTTTCGATATTCGTGATTCCTCGATCTACGTGTACGTCTCGATTTATGTACATATCTCTGTTCGTTCCGATCTTCGTGCCAACTCGATCCTCGTGCGCGTCTCAGGTTGCGTGCCTGTATCGGTCCGCGTGCCTCGATTTTCGTGCCAGATCCTTGCGCTGCTTGCGGGACCCGCACGGTATAGCCTCCTGCCATCCTCCGTGCTTCCTGTTATTATTTTATTATTTAATTTTAATAATTTTTTTATTGTGTTCTGAGGACATCGATGGACGTGCTAGCCTGGATCCTGATCGCCGAAGACTTGCTTACCTAGCCGAGCCCTCTAGGCAAGTATCCCTTGCTCATCGACGGCTCTTGCCCTCTCTCCTGGATTTTATTGCACTTAATTAATTTGTACTTGTAAATTGTATAACCATGATTAGTGTAGCCTAGTAGTAGAACTGCCATGATGATAACTTAGGATAGCTTGGTTCGATACCGGGATAGACCGTATCGGACAACTCGGATGGGTCATCCACACCTCCGAGGACACGAGCACGACTCACTTGTACGGATTGTCCCCATATGTCCCGTGTCCGACTCGCGGTCGGGTAACGGCTCTGGCTAACTATTCTTGTGGATGTGATTGTGCTTGGGTTAAAACTATGGACATGTGCTGTGATGTGCCTTGCGAGGCAATTTCTTGTTATATGTGTTGGCTTGGCACCCAATACGCATTGTAGTGCTGCTGGAGGCCGGGACTTAGTGGTCTCGGGTTCGATTGGTTTCCAGTACGTATCGTAGTGCTACTGGAGGCTGAGACTTAGTGTTCTCGGCTATCGATTTGTTCCCAGTACGCATCGTAGTGCTGCTGGTAGCTGAGACTTAGTATTCTCAGCCTGTGATTCTGCGACAGGTTGTGCCGAGTGGTTTTATCCCCAATTCGTAGGGTGCTCCCGTCCAGATTACAAAGGAGACTCTGTCGGATTTTTTCAGAATTCTCGATCAGGAATTTGGTTCGAAGGATTGGGAAAAACCATTCCTTTGGTTTGCTGGACTGGGCTCGTACATGTTCACCTTGGCATAGTTTACCTGATCCCATTGCCTGCCAGGTAGACTCCCGACTAGATTAGTCGTCTAGCGTCTTGACCTATCTTGTCCGTCGGATGGCGTAAGGAGAGCGGTTCTACTCGGGAGACGGTCTGCAACCCTGGTCCTTATTTGGTTTAAGGGTTGTGGATCTGCTCCAGAGTGGTTCATGCAATCCTTGCCATTTTTCGGCGGCATTAATTAATAAACACTTGTACCCTGACCATTCATTCTAGGAGATGTCCTAGTATAGCCAGATAGGGCTGACAGTTGTCTTATGTATCGGAATTGTGACATTGGAAATATTTAGATTGTGTAGCATTTAAGGATTGATCTAGAATAATGTATAGGTAGACTCATTAGATTCCTGGAGTTGGATTATTGTGCGAATGTTTCGCGGAACGAAAAAGATATCGAGGATTTTGATATATGATTTTTACTCGACTTTCCAAGCGCCCAAAGAAGGAGGAACAGTACCTCGGACATCAGCACCAGCACCTGGCATCCGTATTTGTAATGCAGTACCAGTCACGACAATTGTGACTGCACCAGTTCGACAGCAGCAACAGAGGAACCAGCAGAAGCATCAGGAAGCACCAGTGGGTTGCACTTACTGTGGTAAGGGAGGGCACACTAGGGATGTGTGTCGTTCAGCTAATGGATTATGCTTAAGGTGTGGCAGTCCAGATCATAGGATTACCAATTGTCCTATGATGCAGAGGCCAGAAGGGCCAACTCAACGGTTTTCGGCGTTGCCAGCTCTAGAGGTAGCACCGTATCAAGGGCCAGCACTAGCCGTGAGGCCACTAGCCCAGCGTCTATTACTGACGCAAGCTCAGATGTATCGACAAGCGCAACATCAGGTTGGACAGCAGGGCCAGGGAAGGCAGGGACAAAGACAAGAAAAATTTGGAGTATTAGAGCAGAGGTTGGCTGAAGGCAGTCAAATTTTGGGTAAGTTTTGATTATTATTTTTTATAATTCCTTGAGTTTTATATTCGAAGAGTGAAGGCGACTTTTTCGTCTCACTCATCTGCTCTCGTATCATGTGATGTGTGATATTCATCATGTGTCTTAATTACGAGAGTACGTCCTGGACAGAGTCTCGTTCTTGATTTAGTCATTGGTTCCGACTTATCTCAAGCGTTGACCCTTTTCCACTTTGGGAGTCAGTGTAGGACCTCGAGGACGAATTCCTACCTGACTTGAGAGGCATATTTTATTCGTATGTCTATGATCATTTCTTTCTAGGGTATGATTATTGTTTGTGCTCTTACTTAATTATTCTTGCTTTCTTAAACTGTTCATGTGCCATGTGTTGTTTGATAATTGTGCTTGCTATATGTCATGAGTGTATTTCGTGATCTGAGAGCGCGCTCGACTAGCCTTATCGAAATTCTGAGGACGAAATTTTTCTAAGGAGGGTAGAGATGTCACTCCCCATTCTCGGAATACGTTAAATTTTGATTTTTCATGTATATGGTATCTGGCACATGTATCTTTATTGCATGTATCCTGTATTTGTAACTGGCTATGGCATGGAACAGTATCTCGTCGTGGATTAGTGTGCTACCCCTTGTCCTTGTTTGGTTGTAGGTGTGGTTCACTGTTTCGATGATAGGATTTCTGAACCGTATTATGGTTAGAATTTTATTTAATTAATTTAATTAGTTGTATCATGTAGTAATTAACATGTCATTAGTCACATGATTAGAGCATGTTTAGGGCTTAGAGTTTTCTTAAGCCAACCCCTATATATATTCGCTTCCTCACTCTCTCTCCTCATTCACTCTTTTCATTTCTTTTTCTCCCAACCAATAGGCAAGTACATCTTGCACCAAATGGAGAGATTCTTGCATTTTTTATTTTTTGATTTTTCTTTGATAAGATTTGTCTATATTGTTCTTCTCATCATCCTCTACAAGTTTAGTTCTTGGAGTTTTTGATTTTAATGGCTAGTTTTGTGTAGTCTAAGTTTGTACCATTTTCGGTTTTCTTGGGTTTTGATCTATCAAACTTCTTTGTTTTTAAAATCTAGTTGTTCTATGTTGTAGAGAATTTCGTTCTATCCCATTTTGACCTATGGAAGTCCAAATTTGGACTTAGAGTGAAGATTTTATGGAGCTTGGAAGCTGTCGGTTCCATGGCCATCCTTCTCAGATTTTCGGAGAAGATGGGTACCCATTTACCCAGCAGCATAGATGAGTACCCATTTATCCAGCCGCATGGGATTCTGTTTACCCAGCCGCATAGATGAGTACCCACTTACCCAGCCGCATAGATAAGTACCCATTTATCCAGCCGTATGGGATTCTATTTACCCAGCCGCATAGATGAGTACCCACTTACCCAGCCGCATAGATGAGTACCCATTTACCCAGCCGTATGGGATTCTGTTTACCCAGCCGCATAGATGAGTACCCACTTACCCAGCCGCATAGATGAGTACCCATTTACCCAGCCGTATGGAATTCTGTTTACCCAGCCGCATAGATGAGTACCCACTTACCCAGCCGCATAGATGAGTACCCATCTACTGCCGCTCATAGTGCCTATTTTGGCTGTTTTTATATATTTTATGTCCTATTTGGCTGATTAGTGGCCGGAATTTCTTCCAACTCCCAACATAAAAGTTGTAGATCTTTGTCTTGGCTTCAATGACCTTTATGCCTCACTTTAACCAGAATTCATATGTGACTGTTATGTCACGAGGGGTCTACGTGACTTCCTGACTTGACCATGTTCCTGACATGATTACCTGTATATGTGCTGGCACCTATTCTAAGTGTGTATTGAGATGCAATACTAGTATGCACTGCAGTGCTATTTAACGAGTGCACTGAGGTGTGACTCTACGTGCTAAGTGATCATTCGTATTATATGTCAATACATGTGTACCTTCCAGCACAGTCATGGTAATTGGTCAGTAATAGTGTCGTGGTATGTTGATTGTTGTTTGAAGCATTGCACTAAGCATGGATCTAGATTGAGCCGATGTGGATTCATACTTAGGTTATACGTACTATGGTACGACATATAGGAGGATGACCATGTGACCACGACATGTAATTCCAATATCAAGATGGGGTTAAGCTAAGCAACTAAAATCGGTAGAAGCATTAGGAGGGAACAGAATCTCGAGATCGTGCCATACTAGCCGCCCTGGGTCCCGTCCTGGCGCATCGGATTGGCCGTCTCGGATACTGTATAGTCATCCGCACTAGTGGAGTGCAGTATCTGATTTGTGAATGCCGAGCCAGCTCTTTCTATAGGAGAGCTGGAACAGTTACTGCTTGTTCTAGCGCGGTGGCCTTTCGAGGGACCGGTACATTTCGTACTTGCGTGTATATAATGGTTTGGCTAGCCCTGCTGGGTTGACACGATCTGAGGATTCCTATATATATATATTGCATTACTGGGATAACCCAGGCAAATCATAGAAAGCCGCAGGATTGATTGGCCGCTTATAAGCTGACTTGTTTTGTGATATGTTTTCTTCTGTTAGCAACTGAGAAACATGGACTATCGTGGTGCGTGGTCCAACCCATGTCCTTGTTTGGTTGTTGGATTGGGCTATTGTGTTGCGATAGGCTATGGACCGAAGTCGCGACCAGAAGTCCTTCACCTGCCCATGGTTATAGGATATATCTTATCTCGACACGATATTGGCACCGTTTGTCCTTGTTTGGTTGTAAGGGTGTCGTATTGTCTCGATGATATGGTATAAGCCTATAACTCGTGAATCAGGTCTTATTATTACGCTTGGGTTTTATCTCACTCTTTTGTGCTCCCTTGTGGTACGTGCTATTCGGGGCCTAACCCCGCTGGTTTTGTTTGGCCAGATCTCGTAGCAGCGCCAGAGGATCCAGCCTTCTACCCGAACAATGGTGTACACCAGAAGTATGGGCGCCAGGGACCATGAGTGGGTTTCTTCTTCACCGCTCTGATATCTTTTATTTTGTACTTGGCGTTTAGCCACTGGCACTTGTTTAGCCAGCAGTTCTGGACACTAGTTTCCTTTGCATAATTGTAATTAAATCAGGCTGCAACTGACTATAGTTATGTACTATTGAATCTCGAAACTAGCTCATCATTTTGTATAGCTAGACTCATGAATCATTTTGATGAAGCGCCGGGGACGCCTTACTGCTTTGTCTTATATGATCATTGTTTACTATTTCTTGTTTTGATTGATTGAGACATAGATGCTCTGTGGGACCATAGGAGACCTGATTGTAGCATGAACAACCTAGTCTCTTGATAGCCACGATCGTCGTATGACGTTTATATACCTCATACGGTGTAGCTGTCCTAGTCCGTCTCAGTATTCCGGTACTGGGGCATGACATTGCTTGTTGCATAACACTAAGGATGAATCACAATTGGAACTACAGGTGCCGAGGCTGATTCTTACTTATCGTTTCCGTACTGAGGTACGACATCTAGGAGGGTGATCATGTGACCACGACATGTGATCCCGGATAACTATACGGATAATCTAGGTAACTTAAATTGGTAGAAGCATTGGAGGGGGGAACGGAATCCCGAGATCGTACATTACCAGCCTTATCCTAGATATTAGTCATGACCTGCAGGCTGGCCGCCACGGATATTGTTACCATTCGTACTAGTGGATGGCAATATCCGGCTACTTTATGTACTATACATTATATACATGGCATGCTCGGTACGGTGGCCTTACGAGGGACGGTGGTGACATACAGAGCCCGGTGGTCTTGTGAGGGACCGGCGCTTATCTAGTCTTGATATACTTGACCCCGCTAGCCCTGCTGGAATGACACGATCTGAGGATTCCTACATTGCATTGTTGGGGTAACCCAACCTCCACATAGAGAGCCATAGGCATTTTGAGTGGCCGTTTATTCTCCTAAATTGTATAGCTTGTTGCTTGCTAAGCTGGCTGGCACGTAATACTGTTCCAGTGTGGTAATTCATTCCCTTATTCTTGTTTGATGTAGGGATGAGTTACTGTTCCGATGACAGACTACGAGTTCCAGTTGGCGATGCAAGCATTAGTGGATGTTAGGATGACTGCGACGATTGTTGGTTACTTACGTATTAGTAGTTGGATTGCTTCCTTATATTCTGTAATCGTGCGTTGGTACCGCACGATCCTTTACCCTCATTACTTTTGTTCATACGTGTTATTCCTGTTATATTTTATATCATGCTGGTTTTCTTCGCCCGTCCTTGAGCCTTCCTTTCTGGTACTTGCTACGGTTGGCCTGACCAACCCTAGATTATTCCCAGATTGCCTGTGACCGACCCTGTGGATCTTCCAGACTGGACTTGGAGGATGTGCTTCAGTTCCCGACCATGCTAGGAACTGTGGAAAGGTATACTCATCTACATTATTATCCTGTACTGTAGATTTTCTGATTATCATATGAGTATTTTCTGCTTTCCATATGATTCTCTCTTGTTCAGTATTTTATTGTGATTTGCCCGTGGATATGAGATCGGATTTAGGCCATAGATTGATTGCATGCTAGGATACCCAGCAAGACTTGACAGCCGTCATCGCCGTATAGCGTATTCGTACCTTATACGGTGTAGCTGGCCGACGTTCGTCTCCGTATTTCGGTACTGGGTGTGACATGGTTTTAGTGGTGGCCCATGCCGGTCTCGTTTTGAAATTTTGTTGGGTATCACATGATTATTGATCTCAGTCTACTATTCCTTGGTATTCCCACTTGTTACACTTGTCCTTCGCTCCCTTGAACCTATGAACTGGTCCTCATCTCTACTTGGACCTATCTTGCTTGGCCATGTCTTATTCGTGTTATCTACCTCTGATCCTTGTTTGATAGATACGATCCTATAGTTGGTCATGTCGATCACCTTATTTGATGAGATGTTATCTTATCTCCATCGTTTGGGTTACATGATTATTTATCTTGGGTTCTGTACTCTCTACCAGTGTTTCGTCTTGGTTGATTTCTTGTTATTCCTTTCGTGCATTGACTTCGTGTTGACTTAGTATCATTATCGCCCTCTTCGAGCATTGGCTGGACTGCAGCGGAATGAAGATTTCATCTGGACTCCGAGATCGGATATTTTAACATTTGTTGAGTATCCGAGGGATGTTCTCGTATCGATTCTGCTTCCTTGATTCCGGATAGTTCTTCACTCATGATTATCTATTTCAGATATTATTTTGATTATAGATATACTTTCTATACATTATATTTTGATATGGATCCTTGGTTTGGAGTATTTTCCTACGGATATGGAGTATTTTCCTAGAAAAACTATCTTGTGGTTATTATTGAAGATATTTTTTGGATGTGTGTTACGATTCACCTGGATTTTGGATTTTGATGGTTTTCTAGGACTCGTTATATTGTTAGAGATTTTGTGATTTTAGTGATTCGGATGTTTGGGTTATGGATTTGATTCGTTTTGGGTATTTGTCAAGAGTACCGGGTGACCCTAGTATACCTTGACGACGTGGTAACGAAAGTTGCAGCCACTCGATTATAGTGTCGTGGTGAATCTTTTGCAGCCATTTTGGATGGCGTGGCAGGGAATGACCATGGCACATATTTTTCGGATATTAGGAAACTACGGTCATCGGTTCGAGACAGATATCCTGTATTTTATAATTTTATGCGAATTTATTATTATTTTTATGCGATTGAAATTTTATGTTTTCTGACATTGTTTTCGACATTCTATACTTGTTTTGATTTATGGGGTTATTTCGTGTATGCGAGACTTTGATTTTCGAGATTCTTTCGATGTTTTGGATTTACCTTGCGAGTTGATTTATTTAGCTAGACCTTGTTCTCTTTGATGTTTTCATATTGAGATTTTGTTCATTTCTTATTGTATTGCTTAATTTTTGTAAGACGGGTAGAGTTTTCATGGCAGATATATATGTACTAGTTTTGATAACCCTATTTTGATAATTTTAAAATTTCGAGGACGAAATTTTTGTAAGGTTGGTAGAATGTCATATTCCTATTTTGATAATAGGTATATGATCGTATTTGGGTTATTTTCAAATTTCGTATTTGTTTAAAATTTTATTTACTGGACTTGGGGTTGGCTTGGCAGTTTAGTGAATTGTTATCAATATTATTTTTATTTTTATTATTAGGGTTAATATGGTTAGATTTTATTAAATTGCTTCTATTATTATTAATGTCATTATTATTATTATTATTATTATTATTATTATTGTTGTTGTTATTGTTATCCTACCTACCCTCCCCTTTACCTAACTCTAACCCCAACCCATGCTCTCATCTCTCTCCCCCCTCACTTTTCACTCAGCCGCCCCCCCTCACTTCACTCTCTCTCTCTCTCTCTCTCTCTTGCTGGACGACCAGCTTCCTCCCCCCCACTCTTTAACTCTCTCTCCCTCTCAACTCACTCTCTTCTCTCTCCTCTATTCTCTCCCTTACTGGAAAAGCCAGCCCCCAGCCCCTCTCTCTCGAGCTCTCCTCCTCCTCCCTCTCGGCCATCTCGCACCACTGCCACCGCCTGCGCCACCATCTCCCACCGCTGCCACCGCCATCGGCCGGCACCTCCACCACCACTACTTCCACACATCCGCCACCGACCTCCAGCTCGGCCGTCCGTCACCTCCGCGACCGCCACCACCATCGTCGGCGTCTTCATCACCTCCGACACCGTCCCCGTGGCCAGCACCGCCATCTCTCCCTCTCGTTTCTCTCCTCTAGCGGACGAGCCCCTCCGCCCGACCTGCCGCGCCATCGCAGGTTCTCCTCCGGACACCTCTCTCTCTGTCTCCTCCGCCCGAAGCTGCCGCGACCTGGCCGAGCCTCGATCTCCCCCGCCCCTTCCTTTTCTTTTCTCCCCGACGGCCAGCACCACCGCCGTACCGTTGCCGCGTCCGGGCCAGCACCGCCTCGAGCGGCAGGATGCCCTTGGGCCCCGTGCTGCTCGAACAGCGAGCCAGCTTCGGGCTGCGTGCTCTTTGGGTCACGTGCCTCGGTGCACGTGCTGTCTCGAGCAGTGCGCTGCTCGGCCCGCGTGCGCCTTGTTCTGCGTATGCCTCAGTTTGCGTATACCTCATTATGTATGCCTTCTTGGTTTTCGTGTGCCCTCGATTCACGTGCTGCCTTGGGCAGCGGGACGCCTCGAGCCCCGTGCTACCTCGAGCAACGTGCTATTTCGGTTTGCACGTTGCCTCATTTTTTGTGCCTCGGCTTTTGTGCCTACCTCGTGACCCGGGCCATTTCGATTTGCGTGCATCCGTCGATTTGCGTGCTGCATCGATTTACGTGACCCTTTGGACTTCGTGTTGCCTCGATTTACGTGCTCGCCTCGATTTACGTTTCGCGTGATTCGTGCGCTATTTCGATATTCGTGATTTCTCGATATACGTGCACGTCTCGATTTACGTGCACGTCTCTGTTTGTCCCGATCTTTGTGCCACCTCGATCCTCGTGTGCGTCTCGGGTTGCGTACTCGTATTTGTCCACGTGCCTCGGTTTCTGTGCCAGATCCCTGTGCTGCTTGCGGGACCCGTACGGTATAGCCTCCTGCCATCCTCCGTGCTTCCTGTTATTATTTTATTATTTAATTCTAATAATTTTTCATTGTATTCTGAGGACCTCGATGGACGTGCTAGCCTGGATCCTGATCGCCGAAGACTTGTTTACCTAGCCGAGCCCTCTAGGCAAGTATCCCTTGCTCATCGACGGCTCTTACCCTCTCTCCTAGATTTTATTGCATTTAATTAATTTGTACTTGTAAATTGTATAACCATGATTAGTGTAGCCTAGTAGTAAAACTGCCATGATGATAACTTAGGATAGCTTGGTCCGATACCGGGATAGACCGTATCGAACAACTCGGATGGGTCATCCACACCTCCGAGGACACGAGCACGACTCACTTGTACAGATTGTCCCCGTATGCCCCGTGTCCGACTCGCGGTCGGGTAACGGCTCTGGCTAACTATTCTTGTGGCTGTGATTGTGCTTGGGTTAAAACTATGGACATGTGCTGTGATGCGTCTTACGAGACAATTTCTTGTTATATGTGTTGGCTTGGCACCCAGTACGCATTGTAGTGCTGCTGGAGGCCGGGACTTAGTGGTCTCGGGTTCGATTGGTTTCCAGTACGTATCGTAGTGCTGCTGGAGGGTGAGACTTAGTGTTCGCGGCTATCGATTTGTTTCCAGTACGCATCGTAGTGCTGCTGGTAGCTGAGACTTAGTGTTCTCAGCCTGCAATTCTGCGATTTTGCGGTGGGTTGCGTCGAGTGGTTTTAGCCCCAATTCGTAGGGTGCTCCCGTCCAGATTACAAAGGAGACTCTGCCGGATTTTTTCAGAATTCTCGATCGGGAATTTGGTTCGAAGGATTGGGGAAAACCATTCCTTTGGTTTGCTGGACTGGGCTTGTGCATGTTCACCTTGGCATAGTTTACCTGATCCCATTGCCTGCCAGGTAGACTCCCGACTAGATTAGTCGCCTAGCGTCTTGACCTGTCTTGTCCGTCGGATGGCGTAAAGAGAGCGGTTCTACTCGGGATACGGTCTGCAACCCTGGTCCTTATTTGGTTTAAGGGTTGTGGATCTGCTCCAGAGTGGTTCATGCAATCCTTGCCATTTTTTGGTGGCATTAATTAATAAACACTTGTACCCTGACCATTCATTCTAGGAGTTGTCCTAGTATAGCCAGATAGGGCTGACAGTTGTCTTATGTATCGGAATTGTGACATTGGGAATATTTAGATTGCGTAGCATTTGAGGATTGACCTAGAATAATGTATCGGTAGACTCATTAGATTTCTGGAGTTGGATTATTGTGCGAATGTTTCGCGGAACGAGAAAGATACCGAGGATTTTGATATATGATTTTTATTCGACTTTCCAAGCGCCCAAAACCTAGTACCTTTGTGTATTCTGGTAGTTGGGGAACCTGGTTTGATTTCTATGTCTTGGTATTGAGGGGCTCGTTTTCTAGTGGCTTGTGATCATTGACTTGGAGGATTCTTGTGAACCAGAGGGCTTAGCATTGCTTATAGTGATTAGCTTGGTATTTGGTTATTGACCTTCCTGACATGATATTGATTCCATCGTAGAGGGGTGACTCTTGATAGATTGATCTGGTGGATAGACCGACTGGATGATTGGAGCTCTAGGCTCTCATACATGCTTGAGATGTTATTAAAGTAGAGGTTCTGATCTTATACTTGACCTGATATCCATGCCACGATGTGGGCAGATGACTTCTTGTGACTGACAGATTTGTCCTTGTCCCAGACCTGACTACTTGTATCCGTGCTATAAGTCCAGTTACCCTTTGAGGTACTGGCCCTGACCTTGCACTGCGGTGCCCCTTGTCTACTGGCACTTTGAGGTGCTACTTCCATGATTATATGGCATTGCGATGCCATCTTGATATTCTAGCTATATTATATAATTACCTGCACGGGTACCTTGGTAGTTGGCCTTTAGTCTTAGCGTGGTCTGGATTGCTTGCTTGCTTGTTGCATAACACTAAGGATGAATCACAACTGGGACTACAGGTGCCGAGGTTGATTCTTACTTAGCGTTCCTGTACTGAGGTACGACATCTAAGAGGGTGATCATGTGACCACGACATGTGATCCCGGATAATCTAGGTAACTTAAATTGGTAGAAGCATTGGGGGGAACGGAATCCCGAGATCGTGTATTACCAGCCTTATCCCAGACATTATTCATGACCTGCAGGCTGCCCGCCATAGATATTATTACTATTCGTACTAGTGGATGGCAATATCCGACTACTTTATGTACTATACATTATATACATGGCATGCTCGGCACGGTGGCCTTACGAGGGACCGGTGGTCTTGCGAGGGACCGGCGCTCATCTAGTCTTGATATACTTGGCCTCGCTAGCCCTACTGGGACGACACGATCTGAGGATTCCTACATTACATTGTTGGGATAACCCAACCTCCACATAGAGAGCCGTAGGCATTTTGAGTGGCCGCTTATTCTCCTAAATTGTATGGCTTATTTTTTGCTAAGCTGGCTAGCACGTAACGCTGTCCCGGTACGGTAATTCATTCCCTTGTTCTTGTTTGATGTAGGGGTGATTTACTGTTCCGATGACAGACTACGAGTTCCAGTTGGCGATGCAAGTATTAGTGGATGTTAGGATGACTGCGATGATTGTTGGTTACTTACGTATTAGTAGTTGGATTGCTGCCTTATATTCTGTAATCGTGCGTTGGTACCGCACGATCCTTTACCCTCATTACTGCTGTTCATACGTGTTATTCATGTTATATATCATATCATGCTGGTTTTCTTCGTCCGTCCTTGAGCCTTCCTTTCTGGTACTTGCTACGGTTGGCCTGACCAACCCTGGATTGTTCCCAGATTGCCTGTGACCGACCCTGTGGATCTTCTAGACTCGACTTAGAGGATGTGCTTCAGTTCCCGACCATGCTAGGAACTATGGGAAGGTATACTCATCTACATTATTATCCTGTACTGTAGATTTTCTGATTATCATATGAGTATTTTTTGCTTTCCATATGATTCTCTCTTGTTCAGTATTTTATTGTGATTTTCCCGTGGACATGAGATCGAATTTAGGCCATAGATTGATTGCATGCTCGGATACCCAGCAAGACTTGACAGCCGTCATCGCCGTATAGCTTATTCGTACCTTATACGGTGTAGCTGGCCGACGTCCGTCCCCGTATTTTGGTACTGGGGCGTGACAACATGTTCGTCATCGAGACCTTCGTCATAACATGGCTCATCCTTGGTGAACAGCTCCTTCGAGAGCACACGTGGTCAGATGCACTAGTGTCAGACCACTAGTCAGCTACCACGTTAGATAACTCAACCTGTGCAACAATAGCAACCAAGTTAAGTAATCAAAATAACCAAGTTTAGCCATACCAAGTTAAGCATTCACTCTTGTAGTGGCCATTCTTGCCATAGTTGAAGCAAGTCACGTGGGACTTGGACTTCTTTTGCTTGAACGAAGGACCATTCGCTTTCAGATTAGTGGAGACCTTCTTCTTGTGATGAGAAGCCACATGCTTTTCCTTGAACTCTCTTATCTGCACCAAGTTGGCCTTAGCCAGTTGTATGGACAGAGAGTCCATCTTCTATTGAGATCGTATTTCGTCCTTAACGTGGATCTCTTGTAGAAGATCTTCCAAGCTAATGTCCAGCTTCTTCCGATGCATTCTAACATAGAAGTTGCTCCAACCAGCAGAAAGTTTCGAGACTATCCCTCCAACGACAAACTTGTCGACGAGGGGCATTTTTTCGTCATCTAACTTCTGGCGCAACTTCAAGAATTTCTTCACTTCAGGAAGCATCGTCATCTCGTCTTCGAAGAGCCACTTGTGGTACTTCTCGACGATGAAGATTTTGGACCTGTTCTCATCATCTTCATATAGCTTACGCAAAGAATCCCAGATCTCTTTGGCCTTCACCTTCTTGGAATATGACTCTGCTAGAGAGTCTTCCATAGAATTGAGAATCAGCAGTTTACAGATGTTGTTTTCTCTCTTCCATTTGCTCTGCTTGACGAGTACAACAGCAATAGCATCGACAGTTTCTCCTTCTGGAATCGTCGGTACATCCTCAATCAACACATGGTCTACGTCTACGAGTTGAAGATTAAAGATGACCTTCCTCTTCTAGATTTGGAAATGTTCTCCGTCGAATTTTTTCAACTTGTTAAAGCTGGTATCGATGAGAGAAGCACGAGAGTTTTCCATCTTCTTAATCTTGCTTTGAGATTGTTATTCCCGAGACGTAAGTTTCGATGGAAAACAAAGAAACGAAACAGTTGTCTCAATAGTAACAACGTTTCGTAGCAACACTTCAAAGAAGGTGCACACAGAGATCCTTGGAGGATTCTGGGTAACGAAAATCTAAAGAGATTTCGTTACAACAGCAAACGAAAGTAGAGCTTCTTTTAGGAAGGTACAAATCGAGTTGCTAGCAGCAGCAACGAAAGCCCACAAGAAGATCTGATTAGATCAGAGAAGAAGAGAAGAAAAGAAGAAAGAGAAAGACAACTTTGCTGGGGTGATAAGATCACCATTGCTCAAAGCAAGATTCACCTATATACGATCCGCTTCCAGGAACCAGCAAGTTCTAGAGAACTTTTGGAACGCTTGTCAGTCAATATTTGAGAATTGAACGGGCTTCCTGGACTTTACGGACTCCCTTAACTCTCTTCTTTGGTGCATCTTTCAAAGGAGGCCAAGGGGCTTTATTTATAGAGTGGAGTGAGACTTCACCTCTTCTACTATCCGATGTGGGACTAAAATACCAATACTCAAAAATAGAGTTTGATATTTTAGATCATCCCACAATCAGCATAGAAGTGTGCCAGTCCACGCCTACCCCTCGAACACTCCCGTGCATGCACGAGACATCCTGGAGTCCGTGTCCGAGTCCGAGTCCGAGTCCGCACAACAAAAATCAACTTACATCTTTGTTGGAATTAATCATTTTTCCTTCTAGAAAAATACTCCCACATGACACACTTGTGCCCCACCACACCTCATGTGCACACCTCAACACAAGCAATGCATTATATTAAGATACTCACCATTTGGTGTAGCCGATGTGGGACTATCTTTCCTAGTCCAAAGGCAAAAACACCAACAATTAAACACAAGAAGGTGTATAAATCAAAGGATTTAATTGAAATTATGGCACGACTAGGAAAAGGATATGTTCTTCTCAATCGCATAATTAGAATAATTTGTTACTACAAAATCATGAGACTTTGAATTCGAAAATAGGATAAGCAATCTCAATATAAAAACATAGTGGTACGGTCAATAGCGAACTGCAATTTCTGGTTACTAGAACAATCTTGGGTTCCGGTTGATCAATCTTGCTGAAGATGATGAACTCGGACCAACTAGGGTATATGTCTATCTATCCTGGTTTTCTAGGATAACTTTTTGGTTCTTAGGAAAGAAAATAGCTAATCTTAATCCAGAATCTATCTTATATTGCCTAATATTTCCTACATTTTAATTTCTCTCCAACAAGTTCACTCAATCTTATGATCTGATTTTCTCAAATGTCGCTTCCAACAACATGGTGTTAAAATACTGAGAATGTAATTCACCAAGGTCTCTAACCATCATTGATCCTTGAAAATTTAGCTTGACCTTAAATTTCTTACCTTTTTCTCCGTTTATAATGCAACTTCATTTCTAAATAATTTCTATCCACAATTCACAACTCCAACACTAGATGCAAATTTATCAATCTATTTAAGGATACTCCACTTCTATTTTATTCTCATTTTCCAATCCTGAATTTTTTTTATCTCATGCCATTTTGTTGTTTGCTCGATTCTTTAGGGTCTTCTAGTATATTTTTAATCATGAATCTTCAAATAATATATGGTACCAATTCCTCTATTGCCTTATCAACATATTTATATGGCATAATGATTTCCTAATATTTCTCTTATCCATTACAAAGCTTGTACCCTCTATTTTCTCGATCTAAGCTTCTTATCCTTCCTTGGGTCTTGAACTTTAATATTGAATTTATATCCACACAACTTGCTTAAGTCATGCACCCTACGTAATCCTCATTACGTCATCATAGATGATTCTTATTGTAATCCTCGTCTCAATTTTTTTCTTTACGACACTCCTCAATTTTCATCTTTCTTAAAATAAAATTTTCTTGCAAATTCATCATTGCTCTTCTTCAATTATTTTCCTAAAACATAGTACTCCTATTATTCTTCCCTCTTTATAACCACCATGTGTACCTTGATTCTAAAAGAACTGTTCTACTTACAATTCTTTTGGTATTCTTAGCTAACTTGCATCGATCAAAGGTTTATCATAACTATGGTTATTAGTCTGTTCAAAATAAGATCTCTATCTCTAATCTTAAGTCCTTATTTTACCCACGAAAGACATGAAAAACACAACAAATTGTTAAACTCTATGCTATACTCCTATAAGTTATATTCTAACTATCCTTATTCGTATGATTGACAATCCACCATTTTCTAGCTATATAGATAAGCAATACACAATTCCTACAAATACGTCTAACCTTTCATATACTTAACTTATTAGGTAAGGGTCAAGGCTAAGCCAAGCATGTACTTAGATCTAATACCCCTAACATAATATTTACTATTGGACAATCTTTAAATCATGGTTCTGATTGGTTATTCCAATACTAGTCTAACCTTCGATTTGATTGTCTATCTAGTTCCAATACAACTTATCTATTCTATCGCGTATCCCTCTGTAATATTGTCCATCTTTGTCTCTACTATCATAATATACATTTCTTACATGATCATCTATATATGTCTTTCTTGTGAGAGTCTTTTTTACTAGGCTACTACCATTTTGGAATTTCTTTTCTAATCTAAGCACAATGTCATAACTTCATATCCCTCAAGTGAGAATTTTTCACACAGTTCAATGCAACTATAAATTCCAACTAATCCCAAAGTTCAAATGTGTATTCTCTCAAATCATATCTCTATTCATTTCAACCATTTTAAAAATTCTATCTTATCCTCCTAATCGATCTTCATGAATGTGTAAAACTTCTAATCCAACACTATCTGCTTAAGTAAATGGTAGGAATTTATATCAATTGATAAAAGAATTTTCCCTAATAAGGCTAAACCTCATATATCCATACTGCCACTTCGATCGAATCGATCTATCTAGTAGATGCATTTATCCCATCCATTCCTAACTTAGATAATCACCCACCTTAGTAATATTCTATCCAACTTGCTTCTATCCTACGACAAAAATATAACTGAAGGGATCCATTAAGCACGAGTATTCGTCCTTTCGAAATAAGAGAAAACGAGAATCAATCACAAGGAGTTCAAGAAGGTACAATTGAATACAAACACGAGTTTCAATGGTGATAGTTAAATCAAAGGAAGTTTCAATAGCAATTGTGGATTGAGATCCTAACAACTTATCCTAAAGCAGGCTCGTTCAATTCTGTAATCTAACCGAAACGATATGCTCTCGACCTGCATGGGCCACCATAAAAATCAGGTCACGCTCCAGTCACAAAATATGTGAGACCAGACCACGTGGCAATGGCCAGCTACGTATCAAGTGGACTCCAGTCCAGCTCGAATATGTATAAGCTGTACAGAAAAGGGTTAAACTATCTAAATAACAAAATACTTACAGCTATGACTCAATCCACAAAAACGAATATCATGAATGAGAAACATATGTTATGATCTGCAGCCCACTAGCATATATACTCGAATGGACTCGAAAGAAAACATGAGTCCTTAAAGCTAGGCTAAATAAGCAGAATAAATCAAAGTGGCTATGAAGTATAACAACTGATAAATACGAAAGTGGTATCACAAAATATACCTAAAATTTGGAACTCAATCACCAACCATTCAACTATATTACAAGAGAGCTCAGCATATATCCTAGAAGAAAATCAGGTCCTCAGAGAGACGTAGCAAGATACATAATATACAAGCAGTAAAATTGAAATAAATTATAAACATGCAAGGGCGTTTCTAACCACCTAGTGTGCAATTTAGAGGACAACTTTCGCACGCATGGATAGGATTCAGGCTATCTCGAATATCTGATGTAGCTCAAATCCAAAGATGTACATACACTAAAAATCAGTCATCTGTAACTATCCGTAACATCATAATCGTCAGAGGGCATCTGCAACTCATAAATTTCCATAGTTCCATCCGGAGACTATGGTTTACCAATTTGGTTGTCCTATACGCACTAGTGATTGTCCTCCCCCAAAATCCCACACTGGACAAGTCATGTCCATAACCTGTCCAGTTTTGTAACTGCTTGAGTCTCTAACATCCTAATCATAGTAGTTACGATATCTAGTCGTCACATGTCCCATATGTATCGATGATCAGTCAGATACCATGGCATGTGTCCTATCATGAATATCATACCGTGTTAGGTGTATGTCAAGGTCATGGAGATATGAAAATATTACACAAGTATATGGTAGTCTTCTAGCAACTAAGTCGATATGCAAATACAAGAATGCAGTGAATCGACGAACATCGTCGATCGCACCCAAGTCTAACTTGGACGCACAGTTTATATATGTAAATAATCATGATCAAGTAACATAAACTGATTCATAAGCAGAAGTATGAAATAAAATAGTAAGTACATCAAGGTATACTTGTCTGGATCCTGAGTAGTGGCAAGAAAATATCCAGGTAGTGACCTCAGTAAGTCAACAGTCGCAGAAAAGATGGAATCCAAATGAACGTCTCCAAATGTTGAAATAAACATCACCAGCGTTTCCAGAATGAGAGAAAAAGCTAAAATAGCCTATCCATAAGTCCAATTTGGACACAGGAACAAAAATAAATTTCGGGTCAAAACGGGGTCCGCCGTTTGGCCCATTTCGTACCGAAAAACGTGCCAAAACTAAAGTTCTCTAAATTTAGCAAATTATATGTCCACAAGACCAGAATGACGATACAAACTCAACAGTATGTCCAAAATTGAATTTCGATAAGCCGAACTCAAAATCGTCCATTAAGCAGGACTGCGGGGACCGTAAAACGGCGTTCCGGTCAACGTTCTCAGAATCTGACAAAACTTGGGTCACATGACCAGCGCGACACTGCGAGTCCAACAACGCAAGTTTCATTGCGACACGACAAATGTGCACAGACTAATTAGCAAATTTCAGAAAGACCAATACGGAGGTTTTTCGACGGATACAGTTCAAATTCGTCGCGTACACGCGATCGATTTGTATTCCGTCGAATCCCACACGTCCATGATATATGTATGCACATTTCGATGCAAATAGCACGTGTTGAGGCGGTCCGGTTTGACGGAACCAATCCCGTATCGAAAAATTTTATAGTTTTAAAAACAGATTTTTCGGTGATTTGGAAACTGATTATCTTGCAAAACAATACAAAATAATTAAAAGTAAAAGATGGGTTTCAATCTTGGTTATATTGAATTTATAGCGAAGAAACAATATCAAGATTCGGTTCACAGGTTTGGGAGAAATTAATCCCCAAAATTTGATGTCTGGAACAGTTTTTTTAAGTGATTTCGAAATACTAAAAACGAGAATTTTTCTTGATTTTTGATCAAGATTTCTCTACAGAAATAATACAAATAAAAATAAACTAATTGAAGGTATTGAAAGAGGGTTAGGTTGAGTTTGAACCTGCGAAAGAGGATCGAGAAAAGGCGAAGAAATCAGGACGCGAAGGCAGGGGGTTCACGGTCGCTGCTGCACGCGGCCTGTGCGCGTGTCAGCTGCGCGCGGCCTGTTCAGGCGGCTGCCCTGGCAGCGGCGGTGGCCGACGGCAGGCAGGGTTGGTCGCCGGAGTCAGGCGAGGCTATGGGGTGGTGTGGAGGGAAGTTTCAGAAGGAAAAAAATAACCGAAGACGACGGGGTCGTTGTACGCTTCGTTCGGCTGGGAGAGATGAATAGGAAGATGAAAGAAATGATAAAATGTTGCACGTTGGTATGGGGTGTCTAGGAATTAATTAAAAATAACCTAAGAATTAATTAGAATAGATTAGGAAAGAACTGAATGAGATTTATTAGGGATTTAAGAAGGGAATATTTGAATTGATTTGGATTTCAAAATTTGATGAAATCAAAAGGCTCGAGCTTGGCCAGGAATTGAGAGAAGAATAGTTAAGGGAAGGATGGGCAAGGAATTAAAAAATTTCAAAAAAAAATCAGTAATACTTATAAATTAAATTATACTAGCCATCATTACAAATATAATTATAACATGTTGTCATATAAGAAGGGATGTATTGGAGATACGAATAGCATTACTCATGTTTTTTATATTGTTTATTTTCTTTCAATCAAGGGGTCATTTTGTAATCCAATTTATTTTAACTTTATTTACCTGAAAGTTTCGAAACTTGAAATTAGAAAAAAAATTGAGGTGATATGTATAATGTTCTTGTAGCTATTGTATTCTTGCGGATCAGTTAGTTAGAGGATGTGTCTCAATGCAAAATATATACATATTGTTTCTACTAAGATTTAACAAAACCTTCAATCTCAAACACATCCTCTAATCAAAATCAAGTGATATACAACAACATTATATATCACCTCAATTCCCTATATTTGAACTTACAAAAAGAACTATAGCAGTTTAAAAAAACAAGTAAAATGTGAAAAACAAAATTGACATTTTTTGGGTGGGGGAAGAAAACCACTTTTAAAAAATTAAAATTAAAGAAATGCCCTAAGTGTGTTTCATTTACATTTATCCAAGTACGCACTGAAATGATTACTTTCTCATGTTGGGTTCCCGGAATCATGAAGTTGGAAAAAGAAAGTAATTGTTTTCCTATGCTTGGGTGACAAAGTAATTGAGAAGCAAAGAAAGTGATTCCTAATGGAAGACAAATTATAGAAGAAGATGATTACATCCATCCAAACAAGAAATTATTTCCCACTGAAGTATTCACCTTTCTTTCCAAAATTTTTGACATTTCCAAACATCGGAAAAAAAAAACCAACAGACAATGTAATCTCTCAAAGGAAAGAAAATGCCAAGGAATTAATTTCTTTTCCATTTCTCTCCACGAACCAAACGAGGCCCAAGGGTGTTTCATTCACACTCACCAAAAAATGTAACTGTAAGATAACGAGTGACAGACGATGCTTCAACAATGATCCCATATGGTCCCTGCCTAACAAATATGAATTTCTATTCTCTCCTCTATTGAATAGAAAATCTCCATGTAAAGGACAACTCCACTTAAAAGTTGAATCATACGCATCTTACACTAATGCGAATTCCCTATGGTTAAGAACTCTACATTTGCCATCACCAAAGAGAACAATCCATTCACATAAACACCATACATATTCTAATAGTAATAATACAACATCATCCCAATACACTTCCCCCCTCTCCCCCCTGGTGAGTAAGACGCAAATGGGGTTTCGGCCAAGCTCAGCAATAAACACTTCAAAGATATGACAAACTGAACCCCCCACACATCCCTTCTCAGCCTATCTACATCCAGAACCACTCTTGAGTCAGATGGGTCATTCTCTCACAAAACTAGTCACTTAATCAAGCATGGTAGTTCTGCAACTGTAACAACCTTGAGTAAGCCCCCTCCGGCCTCCCGACCAGATCGGAATGACTCCCTTGCTCCACGATCCGGCCATCCTGCACCACCCCGATGCAGTCCACTCCCCTGATCGTGGACAGACGGTGGGCCACCAGCACGGTGGTCCGCCCCCTCATCAGCCGCTCCAGGGCCTCCTGCAGCACACATTCCGATTCTGCGTCGAGAGCGCTCGTCGCCTCGTCCAGCAGAAGCACCGCTGGATCCTTGAGGACTGCTCTCGCGATGGCGATTCTCTGCTTCTGGCCGCCCGATAACTGCACCCCTCTCTCACCAACCGCTGTCTTGTAACCATCGGGAAGCCCGCTCACAAACCCGTGCACGTTGGCAGCCTTTGCCGCCTCTACGACCTCCTCCTCTGTCACCCCGTCCTTGCCATAGGCAATGTTGTCAAAGATGCTAGCCGCGAAAAGCGCAGGCTCCTGCTGCACCAGACCAATTTTGAGGCGTAGCTGCTTGAGGTTAAGGCGCCGGATGTCCTTCCCATCTATCATCACCTTCCCCCCGGTGGGGTCGTAGAACCGCTCAATGAGCGCAATGACGGAACTCTTGCCAGATCCACTGGCTCCAACAAGAGCCTGACTATGGCCAGCCCTGATTTTAAGGTTGAAGTCCTTGAAGATTTGGATATCAGGGCGGGAGGGATAAGAGAAATCAACATGGCGCAGCTCTATCTCTCCACGGACGGACTCAACAGGTTCGGATTCAGGGTCGTCGGGGTCAATACGGGTGGCGCGATTGAGGATGGAGAAGACGGAGCGGATGGATTCGCCACCACGTATGATCTCGGGGGCAAGGCTGACGGTTTCGGCAACGGAATTGGCAGTGATGACAAGGACGACGAAGACCTTTATGACCTTGGAGAAGGTGGAGGCGCCAGAATGGACGAGGTGCGCACCGTACCAAAGGATGAGGGCTTCGGAGGCATAGAGGGAAAGCTGCGACAGGCCAAAGAGGAGTCCGGACGTTTGGCTCCGGCGGAGACTGCGGAGTTGGGGAACGCGGAGCTCGTGACAGAAGAGAGAAAGGATCTTGTCCTGGGCATTGAAGGCAGCAACCGTACGGATATTGCTTACACCCTCCCCAGCAATCATACTGGTCTTGGCATGGGCCTTAGCTGTGTCCCCGGCAAACCCCTTCAGTGATAGTTGCTGATAGTAATAGCATCACAGAAACAATTAAGCATCAGTAAGCTGAATTTTCATACAAGCTATTTAAAGGAGATATCTTACTAGTTTAAAGAGGACCTCATCTTATTAATAAGAAGAATAAATTCCATACACCGCTGGTGGATCTCTTGGGTGCTAGGTGACATTTTTTTATATAAAAAATTCAACTATAAAAAATGTCTTCAATTATTGGTCTTTATATTTAATCATATCCTACATGTCATTAAACGAACCAAAAATATCTGTTTTTCAATATAATACGCTAAGTAAATATTTATGTTGACCCCTTTATTTTTATTTTTTAATATTCTCAACCTAGGATAGAGCCTAGAAAATCTCCAATTGGAAACATTCTCTCCTTAAGAAGGAAACATCACGTAGGAATTATATAAAAAATAAATTAATTATAATTAAAATAGTGTTGGGGTGCGAGAATACACTAACTAGAGAAGGAAGCATCATATAGAAATTATATATAAAGAATAAAAATAGTGTGGCTCACGAATTCTTAAGTTAAAGACTCGTTACTTAACCGCATTAGCCAACCAATTAATATATACACATTACACACACAGGCTCAAGGCGACCGTTCAGGGCCCACGAACTAGGAAGGTCTCAAAAACAACCTTTTTTGTATATATATATATATATATATATATATATATATATATATATATATAGCATTTGTAATATGTTAAATATTAGCGTTCATACAAAGTTACATAGTAACTGGCTTAGTATCATAGTATGGTTGGTTTTCACTTATACGGTTCAGGACCCTATGTTGCAAGGACATGGATGTGAAGACACATATTTTGGTGTGTCCTAATATATTTTAGAGTGTCCGACTTGTGTCAAGACTAGACACTGCCTATACTTTTTGGAGTGGCCATGCTTCCTCTACCTAACCAAAAAAATCAAGGATGACAGTCCAACTGCACTCAATTCATGATACTGATCAAGAGACGAGGCTATACAGTAAAAGGAGTGCAGATGAGAATCTTCATCCTTTCTGGATGTGGTTGTTTTATTAGTTTTATACAGTAAAACAGTTTCTGCAGACCTACTTTTGGAGGGGGGTGTTGAAAACATAAAAATATATACTTTTGGAAGAGAGTGCAGCAAGTAAGCACTTTTCAGTTTTCACCCCCACTTCCCTAACTTTCTACCACGTTCAGACAAAGATATTAAAAGATGACAGAGCTCTGATATATGGGTCGGGCTCCATCCTTCTTTATTCAAGCAGCACAGAGACAGTTGTACAAACTACAAAAGGATCTCGAGGAAGGCATGTCTAAATAAATAAACGCCTCAGTAAATAAATGTCGAGGAGGAGCTTTCAATGCAATTTGTCTATGCCCTACTCAAATGGGCTTCTTTCAATACACGGTCAAGGCTAAGGGCATCTTGCAGAATCGGAAAAGGTCAACAGTAGCTGCCAGTGCGAGCACAAGTGAGCTGCAGTAGTTATGTCAGTAGTGATCCCCACCACAATGTGGTTGGTCTATCTATTGATTGTCTAGATCTCTTCGTCTTTTACTGTTTGAATTGCCAAGGGTTCTTTAGATTCTGTAGTTGCCCCTAATACTCTAGACTATGAATCTATGGCACGGACACAAATACCACAGGGACACAGTTAGACACGGAAAAAACACCTATTTTCGGACGTCCTAATGTATATTGGAGTCTCCAGATTTTGTCCATTACTTGTCCAACACGACACGGCCCACAAATTTGGAGAGCAGTTAGTTCCAATGTGGAAATTGCAACGAGGGTTGAGTTTCAAGTTACTTTGAAGAAAGACAACTACATAAATCGTATCAAAATAAGATACCTGAGCGAAGTTGGCCAGAACAAGGAGAGGGAAGGTTGCAAGAATGAGAAGTGCAACGCGCCACTCTACTATAAAGCCCAGTACGAAAGATGTGATTAGTGAGGTCATGTTCTGCAGTATAACTGAGATCCTGTCAGCAATTGCAGACTTCACATCAGCTGCATCGGAAGCTAGACGAGCAGCTACAAGGCTTGAATTGTTCTCCTCCTCATCAAACCATCCTACTTCGTTCCTTAGAATTGCTGCGATGAACAAAATGCTCAATTAATTACCTGATAATAATCAAAAAAAGATGAGGAATGTACAGTGCAATAGTGAGTCCTCTTACCAGAAAGCATCATCCTCCTTACTCTGGTTGTGAGATTCTCTCCCATAATGCTAAAGAAATAGTGCTGCACCAGATAAACAACCACAGCATACAGTCCTGCCCCTATATATATGAAAACAAACTCTCTTGTTTTTCTCTCCATTGCATTCGGATCCCTGTAGTAGAAGACTTCAATCATATTGCTCATCACAAATGCGAATGTTGGGCCAATGAACCCTGAGAGGACGGACCCAATGGCTCCCAAGATAGCATAAGGCCGCTCTGGCGCGTTGAGCTTCAAAAGCCTAAAGAAGTAACCGTCCGGTGCTGGATATCTGCGATCATTGTCGGCAGCAGAGACCATCTCTATACGGCCATCTGCCCCAGTGCTGTACTGATAGCTCAAGTTCCTTAGACTTCCAGATCGAAGGCTAAGAGACTTTGTTGAGAGAGAGTGGCTAAGCCGTGAAGAGCGAGACCTGCGAGTTGATGCAACACCAATGTCTCGATTCCTCGCCATCTCCTGGAACCGTATTAGAGCAGCATAAGCTCCAGAGCTACCTTTTGCTAAAAGATCTTCATGTGTCCCAGTTTCAACAACTTGCCCTTGTTGGATCACAGCAATCATATCAACGTTCCTAATGGTGGACAGGCGGTGGGCAACAACTACAGTTGTTCTCCCAACCATGAGGCGGTCTAGTGCTTCTTGGACAATGCTCTCAGAACCTGCATCCAAGGCACTGGTGGCTTCGTCAAGGAGGAGTATCTTGGGATTCTTTAGCATGGCACGGGCAATGGCAATTCGTTGTTTCTGGCCACCAGATAGCTGGACTCCTCGTTCTCCTACCTGGATTTTCTCAGGGTTTAGTGTAAGAAAAAGGCAGTGTTCCTTTTACAGGCAACCTATGTAATAACAGAATTGGAGTTTTTTTTTGCATTGGATACCTTTTTTTTCCTTTTTCATATTGTACTAACCAATTGGATGGCCATTCAACAGAATCCCCTTTCATATATGACTATATAAAAGGTTTAAGCATTGCAGCTAGCCTTGACAAACAATATGCTTGTCGTTCTTCTTTGTTTCCAACGTAAGAATGTCGATAAGATGTAATTTCATGTACTTACTTGAGTATTGTAGCCATTGGGAAGCAGAGCAATAAAGCTATGGGCATTTGCAGCAGATGACGCGGCTTCAACTTCAGTAATAGTGGCATCAGGCTTTCCGTAGAGTATATTCTCGAGTATGGTTGTTGCAAAAAGTGCTGGTTCTTGGTTCACCAAACCAATTTGCTCCCTTAGCCAACTAAGCTGCAGTGTCCTTATGTCCACATTATCCAACAAAACCTGCCCTGCAACAGCAATAACAAGGGGAAAAGAATTACTAAAGCAACAAGCACAGGATGCAAGTGCAATCTAGATAACTTTCATTACCCTGATTAGGATCATAAAACCTTTCTATCAAAGCCACAACAGTGCTCTTTCCAGAACCACTGCCTCCAACAACTGCTACTGTCTTGCCAGCAGGAAAGAAAAGGGAGAAATCCCGGAATATAAGAACATCGGGGCGTGATGGGTAACTGAAGGCTACATCTTTGAGTTCAATGTTCCCATGGACCTCATCCAAACACTTCCCATCACATGGGTCTTGAATAATAGTAGGTTTCTGGCGGATCATCTCCATAAGCTTGTATCCAGCAGCTTTACCTTTGCTAAATGCTCCAAGATTTGAAAATGATTGTCCCAAGCTCCTGCAAAAACAGATTGACAGGATTGTAAAATCAGCAAACAAACATTCAATCCATAGAGTAGTGCATTCAAACCTAGAAAGTCTCAGTAAAAATTAGTATAAGAACCAAAAGAGAATCAATCAAAACTGAAAATATTTATTATGACACCAATAAGCACATACTAGATGTATTTGCTTAGAAGGAACTATGTCAAATCAATATTTCCAGTGAATTAACATCGAAAACAGACCTTAAATTTGAGGATAATGGCTTTGCTGTTGTTTCTGATGTATTTTCCAAAACATATAAGGAACTTTTGCTCTCAACTTGTTGGTACAAACCACATATTCCAAACAACTTAAAGGAGTTTGTGATCATATAGTACCAACCATTGTTATACTAGCACAGAAATGGAAAGAAAAGATTCAATTTCTAAGTCAAGGACTGACGATGCATAATAGAGAAACGAACTTCTACCAACCATTCTGCATATTAGAAAACAGTCACTATATAGCAGGGCCTAGGGGAAGATGAGAGGAACTTACATGCCACCAACAATGGCAGAAAATATTGCAGTGAAAGCCTTTCCACCATCAGTTTGACCATTCCTAATGAAGACACCGGCATACCAGAACACCAAGGCCCATGACATACAAGCAATTCCATAAGTGCATCCAATGCCCAGACCTTTTGCCATCCCTGCCTTGTAGCCAAGCTTCAATGTGTTTTGGATTGCTTCAGAGTAGGCATTGAGTGCCTTGCTCTCCCCAACAAATGAATATACAGTTCGCACTTGTGCAATGGCCTAGGCAATGACAACAAGAAGAATATCCATCAAACGTTTCAGATGAATACATCAATTCAGATGCCATGAAATGTTCTAAAACATGATCAAAGTAACATAAATGAAAAATTGGTCAATAACAATGTTGATGGAATGTAAATTAAATGAGGACCATAAGTTTATCATGTAGAACAGTCAAGTGCCAAGAAGCCATACAATCTGAGCACCAAGTTACTATTTCAGAGTAGAAATTTGTCTGTACTCCACTAGTTTCTAACAAGTAGAATTGCCCACAAAATTCATTTAGTATATTATACATGACTGTCCAATATTGGTTACCAGAGCTAGTTAAATAGCATAGAAGTTGTACAACAATATATTTATGTTTTAAATTGATAAGCCCGCAGGCCGGGTCGAGCCCAGCACCGGAAATAGTACGGCCCACTGCTGAAGACCGGGCTGGTCCAACCCGACCCAGGCCCGATCAAATATGGGACCGGACTGGCCCGGCCCAGCCCAGTTGACATATCTACTGGTAGGAAACATATTTTGGTGGGTTAGTAATTGATATTTATGGAAGCTTTTGGTCCTAAGGCATTACATATTGTAGTGCCTAAGTTGAATCTATTATACAGTTAAAAGATTGCATAATGCAGACAGTTGCAGGAAACATTTTTCCAAGTGCTACCCTTGCAAAGAATCAGCAAGTTAACAATCAAGTTCTCTCACTTCACATGGTGATGGTCAGAACCCAAGCATAGTATCATGTTTTATAGTAAGCATAAAAATTGTGCATTTTGTTACTGGTAGTCAAGTTAATACATGTGTGATGCAAGTAAATGGGGTGTCCTTTTCCATCACCGAGCGACAAATTACCTCCATGAAGCCCCACCTCATATGCGTGGAGTGGCAATCACCACAAGAGCTGGCACCACACATGCAATGATTATCATAGATCCAGGAAAGGACAAAGCAGCCTTCTCCAAGAAGAAGGCTATTCTACCAGGAATAAAGGCAGAGGTGGAGGCTAACCATAAAGCACAAAATAAAATATATGTACAGAGATATGGGCACTAAAGGCAACACCCAATTAAAACCTAGTTAAAAGTAAGTAAAGAGTAGCAACAGTTATAGAACTAAGTAAAATTGGGCAATTTTAAGTCTATAACATCAAAGAAGCAATTCACAATGAACCCTCTATTACCTTGGAGGAAACAACAAAGCAAAAATCACCATAAACTTTAAGCACTATTTGTAAGAGGCCCAACATGCCCTCTGATGACAAAACTACATTTATAAACGATAGTTAGGACTTAGGACACAATGTTGATCCTAATTCCCTGCACTCTTCTCAATCCATCAATTAAGCATCCCTCTACACCCATTATTTCCTCCAACCTTTGTGTTGTAGTTGATGGACCAAAGCCCTTATATGTACCAAATATTACTTAAAATAAGTATCAACCTAATCATTTAGATAAGAACAGTGTGAACAATGGCGCAACAATTGAGATTTGTCCCTTGTGGATATCACATTTTGAGGGGCAACCAACTGTCTCCAACCCATTATTCTCACTCCATTATCAGACTGATCCATAGGCACACATGCACCCAACAACAATGACCGAAGAATACATGTTAACAGGGAAGAAAAAACAAAAGGGCATGCAATAGTGTGTGATGGTGACTGGTAAGAGGAACCATTTTGTCCCTTTTTCTCATGAACATTAAACTGAAAGCTTGTAACAAATTAGGCTCCAACAAAGGGAGGAAGAATATGGAAGAAGCAACAACTAAGCGACCATTTAGACAAACAATATTGATCTTGAATCCTATCCGATGGGAGATCACCTGTAGTAATCTCAATTTCCTCTTCTCCGACAAGAAGTTCAGCAATAATTTAAATCAGTAACTAAAGGGAACTAGATGTTGCATTCAAAGAGTAAGTTACAAGAAGAAAATCTCCGTCACCTCGCTAGGATTCTTGGAAATATGGCGAGACTATTTTGTACACGTTCCTCGAGCAAGTATTATATCCTCACTCAATGTTAATATTCAGCACCAAAATTGAAGCCCATATCAAGAAACTTTGTACCAGATTGAAGTTGCAAAAGGCTAATAACAAAGAAATGGACAAGCTAATCACAACCCAGAGATTAAGCAATTGCAGTTCGGAGTAAGGGGATTTGTTAGTATGTTACTGAAAGGTAACTCGAGAGTTCTAAATGCACAAGTCCGAGATTCTAAAACCAAGTACAAAATGACAGTTTGGTCAACCACCACAGGCTCCCCTTCCACTAATAAGCCGCTGATTAGCACCAAAAATCACTTCTTCTAGACTGACACAGTGATTGAACTAGTCTGTGTTAAAGACTCGTACACGCAACTAGTTCCTGTCATGTTTTCAAACAGTTGAATCGGAAGAATCATGATTACTTTCTTCACATTAAGCACAGGACGATAATGCCAGACATGTAAATCTCTGGCAAATGCTATGGTTAGACAATGTATACCTGCTCGGCTACAATCCCGGCATTGGCATAGGACTCCCTGCTCTTGGAGGTGAGACCGGTTAGGGTGTAGGCGTAGAGACCGCCAGCGAATGCGATCCCAGGGATCACCGCAACGCTGAGCAGCGCCAACCGCCATGCCGATATGAAACCCACCACCAGACCGGCAAGGAACGTCGACAGGTAATGTATGAAGTTGCCCACCTGAAATCGCAAAAATAGATCAAAAAGTGGCACATTAGCTTCCAACGAAGATCGCACGCGAAAAAGGAGAAGATTCAGCGCATGCCAGCACGAACAACAAATACTTGCTAAAACGCGCATCCGGCAGCGAGCAACATGAGAGCACAGCGCATATTAGCAAATATGCACATGAATCTGCGAAGCATTTCGCGGAAGCAGGCGAGCAAGTTAGCAGTAACCACGCGAATCTGCTAACGTGCACCGTGGTTTCCACCCGTCCAGGAAAACCAGCGCGCAAGTTAGCGGAACGGGCATACAAATGCTAAGATGCGTCGTTCTTCCGTGGGAAGTGAACTTAAGGGAAGCGGGAAGCACCACCTTCTCGCTAATGGCGTCCTGGACCAGCAGAGTGTCGGTGGCGACGCTGAAGACGATGTCGCCGGTGCGCGCGTCCGTGTCGAAGAACCCGACGTCCTGTCTCAGCACGGCCTCCAGGTACCGCCGCCGCAGCGCGCTCACCTGCCTCTCCCCCGTGTACATCCAGCACGCAATCTCTGCACCAACACCAAATCAAAATGTCAACCACCACCACCATGGACAAAAATAGTAAAGATTCACTCACCGGCGTACGACGACAAGCACACCACCAAACCAAGATAGACGAAATAAAGCGCATACTGCAGCAAACCAAACAAAAAAAAAACAAAGAAAAAATAATTTAACAAGAGAATCACGAAAGGAACAAGTAAATGAGAACTATTAGAATGCTTTCCGAGACCTTCGAGACTTCGTCGGTCATCTTTGTAAGATCCATCTGGTTCTTCCCGAACCCATTGACGAGATCGCCAAAGAGGAGGAAGAACACCGGCATGGCGGAACCATGGATCACGGCCCCGAAGCTCCCCGACGCCATGAGCAGCCAGTCGAAGCGGTCGGCGAACGAGAACAGCTCGTGGAACGCCAGGGTCTGCTCCGGCTGCTTCTTCTTCTCCGGCTCAGCCGCCACTGCCGCCGCCGCCGCCGGCTTCGCCGCTCCCTCGGTTGGATCCGCCGCCATTTTGCGGGTTGCGGGTTGTGGATCTGGATCCGGGAACGGGTTAGGAAGAGGACGCCATTGGTGCCTTTCGGAGGTTTTGAGTAGTTCGAGAATGAAGTGAGGAGAGTGAAGGAGAAGTGTTATATGAGTTAACACAGCGGTGCGTTCACTCTCCAGGTGACCGTAAAGGAAGGTGACCGCACTCTTGCGTTGAGCACATGGGCAACAGACTTGCCAGTTTTGTTGCTTTTTATATTTACAGATAGGGGCTACCAAATTTTTACATTTTACATGTTTAATTCTTTTAATTGCAAGTAAAAAAATTAACTCTTTGTAGATCCGATTACCAAACAATCTTCTAGAATTAGATTTGATGTACAAGATCCAATAAATATAGTAAAACAATATAAATACTAACTAAACTAATGCAAGAGATTTTACAAAATTATTTGATGTGTTCAAATTTTTTTAAAAATATAATTTAGAGACTTCAGTCCTAGATCATTGAGCTGAGAGAGGACAAATAATCATCTCAAA
>JANAVB010010238.1:0-53928 GCA_029216955.1 Iris pallida | reverse complement strand
GATACAAGCATGTGATCAGGTCAAGAATCTCAGGGATTTGAAGATACGAGCAGAGTCAAGGGCGAATACTGATTGAGACATCTATTCGGTAAACCCTCACATTTCTTGAATGCCAAGACCTGCATGGGCCACCACTTAAACCGTGTCACGCCCCAGAACCAGAATACTGGAGAGCGGGGGCAGACACAGCCAGCTACGTATATTGAAATAGAATATATCTCAACTATACGGTCACGGCTGTCTAGATATGAGGGTTTACTACAAGCCAGCAGCTTAAGGTCAAGCCTATTGTCTCAATCTCAGCAATTAACAGAGTTACAAGATGTTTAGAGCATCAAATATATATATATAAGGCGTCCCAAATATTACATATTGGATGATCATGAAGCTAGTCGTAAAATGATAGGACTAGCAAGAGTTCAGTCATACATGATCAACCCTAGGATTTGTTAATCATGTTTACAGCCCGTAGGCAGACAGTAAGTAAATGTGCATCGAGCTAACAGGTGCTCGTCGGCTAAACGCCTCAAAAGAATAAATTTACATATAAGTGGGTGAAACAAAAAGGGAAAACCCACTCTTGGCCCGGGTTCCGTCTAGTTGTCACCATTGGGCTGGAAGCTTGGTAGATCCTCGGGAGCCGCTCCGAAATCTGGCCATACAAAACCAGCTGGGTCAAACCCCAGAAAGAGCAAGTGCCACAAAGGAGGCCACAAATAAGAACAAAAGCCAGCATATCAAAACATAAAGAATAAAAGGAAAGTACAAGTAAAATAAAAGTACACAGAGCGATAAACGACTAGGGACGTGGAACCATTCCGGGAGCCAGGTTACAATCCTAAACCAAACAAGGACCGGGATTGTACCCCTTCGCCTGAATAGCTCACTGTCTCTACCCATTTATCGTTAGAGATAAGTAAAACAATCATGATCAAGGGTTCCAGGTACAGGGGCTAGACAAGACTCTAGACAGGGCTGGACACCATTCATTCACAATCGGCCAAGCAAGTACTACGGCTTACTACTTTAACTAACTAGGGTTATCACAAGCCTAATTACTAACAAGATGCAAGTGAGAAACTCCCAGTCCCAAGCCCTGCAGACCATCCAGTTATCCTTCCGCGGGTTGAGAGTTATAGGTGGGTACATCGCCCGGGAGACAAATGTACCCTTAGGTGACTTAGAGGGTGCAACACATGACAGTGTGCTGGAAATGTGCTCTACTCGTCGGCAAGCTACAAGTCCATTAATGCCTCCAGATAACGAGACTGCCTGTGACCGGGAATTCTCCATGTTCTAATTTGGCCTACTCATTACCTAGTCCAATTTTAGTGTGAGTCCCTGGCCGTGGTACCCAGGGAGTCACCCCTTAGACATGATGCAAGACAAGACAAGTGATTTGCACAGAGCAACAGGTAGTACACCCACGGTGTCAAGACAAGTCAAGTCGAGTCAAGAGTGCGCCGCCACGGGCCACTATCAAGTGAAGCCAAGTCATACCAAGTCAAGTCAAGTTAAGTTATCAAGTCATGCCAAGTCGGGAGTGCGCCGCTACGGGCCATGATCAAGTCAAGGGAACTTCATGCCCAGGTCTGGTTGGTTCGTATGCGGATACAGTGAAAATACAAGTGCAAGCTACAAATATCCATTAAATACAGGTTGAAGATTAACAGGTTACAAGTTACAAGTTACAATATTAAGGATTACTAGATTGCAAGATGAACTACAGGTTACAGGTGATAGTTATAAAAGATAAGCTAAAATCTGCAATTCATAAGGAACCAGCCAGAAATAAGCCAAGACCATTAATACGGAAATCAACTCCAAGTTGTGTCCAAAGTGTATCAAGTCGGGCCAGGTAGTGTTGTGAGTTACAAAATATCAGAAGCTCCAATTCATAATAAAACGAGAGGGCTATTGAAGGTCAAACGGGCACCAGAGGTCCTGTACGCAGGCCAGCATACGCAGGGCTATACGCAGGCCATACGCAAGGGAGCAGTACGCAAGCATACGCAATGCACAGTACGCAGGCCAGCATACGCAGGGGCTATACGCAGGCCATACGCAAGGGAGCAGTACGCAAGCCAGCATACGCAATGCACAGTACGCAGGCCAGCATACGCAGGGGCTATACGCAGGCCATACGCAAGGGAGCAGTACGCAAGCCAGCATACGCAATGCACAGTACGCAGGCCAGCATACGCAGGGGCTATACGCAGGCCATACGCAAGGGAGCAGTACGCAAGCCAGCATACGCAATGCACAGTACGCAGGCCAGCATACGCAGGGGCTATACGCAGGCCATACGCAAGGGAGCAGTACGCAAGCCATACGCAAGGGAGCAACGCAAGCCAGCATACGCAATGCACAGTACGCAGGCCAGCATACGCAGGGGCTATACGCAGGCCATACGCAAGGGAGCAGTACGCAAGCCAGCATACGCAATGCACAGTACGCAGGCCAGCATACGCAGGGGCTATATGCAGGGGCTATGCGCAGGGGCTATGTTTGCACGAAAACCAAAACAGCGGGCCCCACGCGCGTGGGCGTGCGTGTAGGGGCTCAAAGGCTCATGATGGGGACAAGGAAGAGGAGGCCACGCGCTGGCTGCGAGGGGCACTACGCAGGGAGGCTACGCAGAGTGCAATACGCAGGGTGCAATACGCAGAAGACCCTAAGCAAGGGCTCTACGCAAGCAACACTACGCAGGAGCTCTACGCAAAGGCCGTACGCGGGAGCCGCGTGGCCAACATGAGGGAAAGGCTGTGTTCTTCTCCTACCTCTGTCCGAGAGGAAGAACACCCACCCCAAAAACTTGCAAAAATCTATAACTCTTTCAATTGAAAACGAAATCAGGTTTTGCAAAAACCAAAGTTGTGTAAAACTTGATTCTCCTCAACATGGAAACCTCAAAGACGCCAAAAATCAAAGTTTATGAAATAAATTCGAGGAAAACTGAGATCCATGAAAGTTCAGATCTAAGGAGATCCATGCTTCAAATCCAGAAACTCCAAGTTCTAATGTTGTTCATGGTGAACTAATCTATCTAATGGACAATAAAAGGGGTTCTCATGTGGTGGCCAAAAAGCACTTGCCTATGGGTTGAGGAGTTGTGTGGAAGAAGGAAGAAGAAGAAGATGGAGAAGTAAAAAAAATAAAGAGGAGAGAGAAAAGTTAGGTGGGATATAATGAGGGTGGTTGGGTGTTCTTGAGGGTGTAGAGTAGGTTAAGGGGTTCCAATGCAAAATAACCAAACCAAACCAATTAAAACCGAGCCGAACCAAAACCCGAAATACGAGAAAACCCAAAATTCTGCAAGTCGAGAAAATTAAAAATACAAGCCAAAAATCCAATCTACGAGTATAAATACGAAATACGGGAAATGAGGGTGACAGGGGGTGTCTTGGCCGGCCAAGCATGGCCAAGGCATGGGGGTATGGGGGGGGGGGGTTGTCTTGCTTCTAGGCTAAGAGAAGGACTTTGTAAAGGGTTTTAAGATAATTTGCTTAAATTAAGCAAATATCAATAAGTAAATATCTAGATATTATATAGCTTTGACTACCATGAAATATCTAATCCTCTTAGTCATTCTAGGTTAGTAGCTAACCTATGGATTAGGGTAATTAGGTTAGGGATTAGCAAGTCACTAATCTAAAAGTCCATGAATAGTAAAATCTCACTAATCTCACTAAATTCCAAATAAATTTCTAAAAATTACCAAAATACCCCTATGGCTAAAAATCACTAAAATGATGTTCTAAGCCTATGGTCAAGCTCTCATGGTCATGGCAACTTCTAGGTTAGAGAAACTAGGGTTTACACTAAGGTTTACTAACAAAGTCACAAAGTCATAAGTCATGACTTAGCATGACTTTAGAAATGGTTTAACTTAATTAAAATCACCAGAAAATCATACCATGACTAAAATACCATTAATAAATAATAGAAATAATAAATTTTTAAAAATCCCCAATTTCAGAAAACAGGGTGTTACATAACCCTTCGCCTGAACAGAACTGGACCCCTGATCTTTATTGTTAAGGCGAGCACAATAAACAGGACGATATATGATAAGATAACCATGGAACTATTCAGATAGCTAAGTTACAACCCTTAAACCAAACAAGGACCGGGGTTGTAACCCTTCATCTGAACAGAACTTGGTATCCCATCATTTATCGATACAAGAAATCATGTCATGATACAATCTTGTACAGGATCAGGATAAGACTAAGCTGGAATAAACTTCATCCAATCAATCACGGCCAATCAAGAGTACGGCTTGATACTTTAACTAACTAGGGTTATCACAGGCCTAGTTACTAGCAAGATGCAATAAGATTATCCCAACAGCCACAAGCCCTGCAGACCATCCGGTTATCCAGGTCGAATGTCTATTTAGGAAGAATGCAACACATGACTGTGTGCTGGAAATGTGCCCTACTCGTCGGTAGGCTACAAGTCCACTGAATGCGCCCAGATAACGGGATTGCCTGTAGCTGGAAATCTCTTCATGACTACTGAATCATTCTAGTTAATTAGCCTTAGTCAATTTCAGTAGGTACCCCTGACCGTGGTACTCAGGGATCCCCATCCTAGACATGATGCAAGACAGTACTTAGTTTATTTGTACAAACACAATCGCCCACGGTGTCCAAGTCTTTCATACTTGTCATGTCAGGCTAGCTGTCATAACAGCATGTCGAGACATATCATGCCAGTTTACTTGTCAAGAGTGCGCCACAGTGGACCACTATCGTGTTCTATTCTCACATTATCATAAATGGGAGAAACTTGCATAAAATAACTAGTGACATATTCTTGAAGCCAAGAGAAAGATATACAACTATGACGTTTGGGAGTTGGGAGAATTTCTGACCACAAATCATGCAAATAAGACATAGAATAGCCAAAACAGGCACTATACGGCCTATTCTGCGACATGCGGCTCATGCGGCTCAACAGCGACATCATATGCGCCAACTGCGATATGCGCCAACAGCGACATCATATGTGCCAACTGTGACATGCGCCTACAGCGACATCATATTCGTCAACTGCGACATGCGTCAACAGAGACATCATATGCGCCAACTGCGACATGCGCCAACAGCGACATCATATTCGTCAACTGCGACATGCGTCAACAGAGACATCATATGCGCCAACTGCGACATGCGCCAACAGCGACATCATATTCGTCAACTGCGACATGCGTCAACAGAGACATCATATGCGCCAACTGCGACATGCGCCAACAGCGACATCATATTCGTCAACTGCGACATGCGTCAACAGAGATCATATGCGCCAACTGCGACATGCGCCAACAGCGACATCATATTCGTCAACTGCGACATGCGTCAACAGAGACATCATATGCGCCAACTGCGACAGCGCCAACAACGACATCATATTCGTCAACTGCGACATGCGTCAACAGAGACATCATATGCGCCAACTGCGACATGCGCCAACAGCGACATCATATTCGTCAACTGCGACATGCGTCAACAGAGACATCATATGCGCCAACTGCGACATCATATTCGTCAACTGCGACATGCGTCAACAGAGACATCATATGCGCCAACTGCGACATGCGCCAACAGCGACATCATATTCGTCAACTGCGACATCATATTCGGCTACCGCGACATGCGCCAACTGCGACATGCTGTTCATGCTGCAGATGAACATAGAAATGACCAGAAATTGTTTTGGCCATAACTTTCTCATCCGAAGTCGAAATCTAGCGAAACAAAAGCCAAAACTGCATAAAATTGAATTATCTATAACATGGAACAATCAAAATATGAAAATAATGAAATTTGGTAGATCAAAACCCAAGAAATCCGAAAATAATATAAACTTAGATCTACAAGAAAATATCCATCAAAATGGAAAATACCAAGTTCTAAAGAGGCTTGGAATCAAGTAAGGAAGAGAATGGAACAATAAAACTTGAGATCCATCATGAAGCAAGTTTGCACTTGCCTAAGCTCTCTCTCTCTTCTCCAGGTGGTTGAAGAAGTTATGATAGGGAAGAAGAGAATAATGAAGAGAGAGAAAGGGGAATGGGTTAATAAAGGGTAGTGGTGGTGGTAGGTAGGGGTTTACTTTTGGTTCATGATGAACCCAAAAGCAAACCAAACCAAGCTAAGCCGAACCAAGTTAAGCCACAACCAATGTCATGCCAAAATAACCATGCAGAAAAATACGCAATATGAGTCAAGAATACGTACACGTATACCAAGATACGTAATACGAACCACATGCATTACAACTCTATCCACCTTCAAAGAATTCCGTCCTCGGAATTTAATCAAGAGGCTAGAATTGCAAGGACAAGCTATACTAATCGTAAGCTATAACAAGCAGTCTATCATGCAGTCATTTATCCGAGCAAGGAATTGAAAGCATAAGGCATAAGGAAGACATTATACCTTACGAGTCAAACAGGTCGGGATATCGTGATCGGATATCATCCTCACGCTCCCACGTCGACTCACCCAAAGAGTGATGACCCCAAGCAACTCGGACTAACTTGATAGTCTTGTTCTTGAGTATCTTCTCTCTTCGGTCTAATATAGACACGGGCCTCTCCTCATACGAAAGGTTGGTACCAACAACCAATTCCGAATGATCCAGGATGTGGCTCGGGTCGGGATATACCGTCGTAGTTGGATACATGAAATACGTCATGCACCTCACGTAGCGATGGTGGAAGCGAGACGATATACATCCTCCTACTCGCGCCAGAATGTCGAATGGCCCTATATACCTAGGACTAAGCTTTCCTCGTACGCCGAAACGAATGACGCCGCGGTTAGGCGAAATCCTTAGGAATACATGGTCGCCGACAGAAAACTCAAGAGGGCGCCGATGAGAATCGGCCCAATGACGCTGGCGATCTTGGGCAACTCGAAGATGATCTCTGACTTTTCTGACCACTTCAACGTCTGAGCAATCATTTCCGACCAAGCATCTGCCTCTCTCCAACATCATCCCAGGCTAGCGGGATCGACACTTCCTACCATACATGCCTCAAACGTGCCATCTGGATACTGGCCTGAAACTGTTGTTGTACGAGAACTCCACAGGTGCACGTGATCTTCCCACGAACCACCGAAGTCGAGTGTACAAGATCGCAACATATCTTCAAGATCTGGATCGTACGCTCCGACTGGCCATCTGTCTGCGGGTGATAAGCTGAACTAACGGAGTGAGTTCCCAACTTTCTTGTAAGCTACGCCAAAAGTACGACTAAATCTTGAATCTCTGTCTGAAGTGATACTGACTGGTACACCGTGCAACCTGACAATCTGTCGGAGATACATCTCCGCTAGCTGAGCCGTCGACTGACCAACTCTGAACGGGAGAAAGTGAGCCACCTTCGTGAGCCTGTCTATGACAACCCAAACATCTCTGCCCGCCGGGGATCTAGGCAATCCAGTCACAAAATCCATGGTTACATGCTTCCATTTCCACTCGGGAATCGGCAATGGTTGAAGTAGTCCAGCTGGTCTCTGATGTTCAGCCTTAACTTGTTGGCAGACTAAACAACGAGAGACAAACCGGGCTATCTCCCTCTTCATACATTCCACCAAAATGTGCTGGCGGATATCACGGTACATCTTCGTGCCACCAGGATGATGGAATACTGTGACTGTGGGACTCGCCATGATCTCCTGTCTGATATCTCCACTGGGTACACAAGATGCTTACCATGTCGAAGTGTACCGTCTTTATGGATACATAACTCTGTCTTCGTTCTGCCTCACACTCTGCTCTAAGTCGCTAAAGCTTGGAATCTGCTGACTTGCCATTTGGATCCTCTCGACTATAGTGGACTGAACTTGCATGCTGGCCATCAATGCCATACTGGAAGGGAGGACAACTTCTATACCCATCTCTGAAGATCGGCTAACACTCTGGTTGCGCTGTTAGGAAATAACTCCGGCTCTCCTGCTCAATGCTCTGCAACAACGTTGGCCTTTCCTGGTGATACTGCAAGTTGACATCATATCCACAAGCCTCTAGCCATCTTCTCTGACGCATGTTAAATCCTTCTGGATGAAAACATACTTCAGGCTCTTGTGGTCGGTGAAGATCTCCACCATATCTCCGTACAAGTAGTGCCTCCAAACTTAAGTGCAACACAACTGCTGCCAGCTCCAAGTCATGGGTTGGGTAATTTCTCTCATGCACGAAGTTGTCGTGACGCATAAGCTATTACCTTCCCATGCTGCATCAGAACACATCCTAAACCTCTGCCTGAAGCATCACAGTATACTGAAATCCTTCGTCCCTCTGGAAGCGTGAGAATAGGAGCCGTCATCAGCCTGCTTCAACCTCTCAAAGAATCCTGGCATTCTGCTGTCCAAGCAAACTGCACATCTTTGCGGGTCAACTGGGTCAATGGCGCAGAAATCGAGCAAAGTCTGAATAAATCGCCGTAGTAGCCGGCCAAGCCAAGAAAACTACGGACTTCTGCCACTGTGCTAGGTACTGGCCAGTTTCAATGGCCACGATCTTCTGGGATCCACTTCTACTCCTCCTCTGGGATGATATGACCCAAGTATGAAATGCGATCGAGCCAGAACTCGTATTTACTAAACTTGGCATACAACTGGTGCTTCTGAGAATCTGAAGAACAACTCTGAGGTGATGCTCATGCTCCGCTTCGCTCTTGCTGTAGACCAGGATGTCGTCTAGGAACACAATCACGAACTGATCCAAATAAGGCATGAAGATGCGATTCATGAGGTCCATGAACACAGCCGGCGCATTGGTTGCTCCAAAGGGCATACAAGGAACTCCTAATGTCCATACCTAGATCTGAAAGCTGTCTTCGGGATGTCCTGCTCTCTGACTCTGATCTGTGGTATCCTGACCGCAAGTCTCTTCGAAATACTGACGCCCCTCGATTGATCAAATAAGTCATCTATCCTCGGGAGAGGATATCTGTTTCTTGATTGTCACTTGAGTTCAAGGTACGATAATCAACACACTAGACGTACCATCCTTCTTTTTCACAAGAAGCATCGGGGCTCCCCAAGGCGATCCACTAGCACGAATGAATCCCTTGGTTCGGAGTTCTTCAATCATCTTGTACAATATCTCTAGCTCTGACGGCGCCATCCTGTAGACTCTCTCTGACACTGGGGCTGTTCTGGGAATCAAGTCGATGGTGAACTCGATCTCCCCGCTCTGGCGGCATCCCTGGAGCTCTTCGGGGAAAACATCCGGAAACTCTTCGACTATCCGAGGTAACTGTACTGCTGCTACTACTCCTGCCTCCGCAACACTGAAGGAGAAGGTTCAACTTCGCCTCGGGAGAAGGAAAACTCCGGCTCGCCTGGAATGCTAAAAATAACCCTGCCAATGTGGCAGTCTATCCTAGCATACTGGTCCCTCAACCAATCCATCCCTAAGACCACATCATAATCGTCCATCGGGAACTCTATCAATCTAGCAGGAAATTCTCTATCGCTAACTACGATCCGACACGAGAAAAATACTCTATCTACCCCCACAAGTCCGTTACCCGTAAGTATATTGAGCCTTACTGATAATGACTCGGGCTCCAATCCTACCCGTGTCGCGAATCGTGCAGACATAAAGAATGCGAGGCACCAGAATCAATAACTGAAGCTGGAAGGTGTTTGACGAGAAATGTACCTGCTACCGACCTCACCTGGTGCTATTCCTTCTTCTCCCATGGTCAAAGCCAGCACTTGACCATGTCCTCGGGGTGCGGGTCCCCTCTGCTGAAAATTCCTCTGCCTGCTCTGGATCAGGGCTTGGGCTTGGGCATACTGCTGCGGTCTCTGCTGCTGGAATGCTGGGCCTGCGTCGCAATGGCCTCGAAACGGGTACTGCAGCTGCTGCTGCTGCTGGACTGGTGCTGGTCCTCTAACTGAAGGACTAGAGAAGGCCGCGAACTCCCTCTGTTTGGGCAATTCCCAACCCTGTGGTCCGGGACACCACAAACCAAGCACAAACCCTTGCTCTACGACACTCTGACACCACATGCCCTGGCTTCCCGCAGTGTGAACATCCCACTGCGGAAGACTGCTTCTGCTTCTGCTGCTGAGGTGCGTCGGGGTGGAATGCTGAACCGACGTCACTGAGGCCGTCCGCCTCGGAGCTCCAATGGTCAAGGCCCTGGCTGCCGGGGCTGGTGCTGATGACTGGTTCATCTGGCCGTGAGATCGCTTTCGACCTCCGGTCCTGTCCACGATCCTCTGAGAGGTATATTCATGCCTCCTAGCTGCCTCAATACTGCATCAAAGTCTGATGCTCAAACTGCTCCACCGCCAATAGAATCTCCAGGTGAAGCCCCTGCTGAACCGCTGGGCTCTATCGAACTCGTCGCCACCAAGGTGGAGCAAACCGACTAAGCCTGGAGAACTCGGTCGCATATCCATCGACCGTCCTGCCCATCTGCTTCAGATTAGTGAACCTCGTCTGTAGATCATACCGAGCTACAGCATCAAAATACTACTTGGTCTGGAATCTCTCCCTGAATACTGCCCAAGCAATAGGGCCACTAATCCATCGCCTGCGCTGCCCACCAGCTGCGGGCAAGATCCAATATCGCTGCAGGCGCACCACGGCCACCTTCTCGTTCTCTGGAGTCCTGGCTGCTTCTAGAATCACCTCTGTGTCCTGAAGCCAAGCATCTGCAGCGATCGCATCTTCACTGCCATCGAAGAAGGGAGGGTTCAAGCGCTTGAAGCTGTTGGCCGCGCTATTACCCTGATGACCTCCTCTGTCAAAGCATCTGCCACCCCGCCTGGTACAAGACATCTTCGCGACGATCCTGGGAAGCTAATAGGACCTGATGAGACCCACCCAAGTGCCATCATCAGGCTCTGCAGGCTGGACGACTGAACTGGTGTCTCCTTCGGTAGGCATGACTCTGGAGGCTACTCCTGAATGCTGGACTTGATCTCCAGGTTGCTGCTGGTCCGCGGGAGGTGCTCCGCCTTGCTGATCAGCAGGTCCAGGAACAATGCCGCTGAAGAAGACGACATAGGGAACAATAAGGAAGGACCAGGACAGATCAACGATACAAGCATGTGATCAGGTCAAGATTCCAGGGATTCAGAAGATACGAGTAAGATCAAGGGCGTACTGATTGAGACATCTATTCGGTAAACCCTCACATATCTTGAATTACAGACCTGCATGGGCCACCACTAAAACCATGTCACGCCCCAGAATCAGAATACTGAGAGCGGGGGCAGACATAGCCAGCTACGTATAATGAAATGGAATCCACGTCACTATACGATCACGGCTGTCTAGATATATGAGGGTTTAACTACAATCCATCAGTCTCTTATGGTCAAGAATAAGCCTATTGTCTCAATCACAAGCAAGTAACAGTCACAAGATATTAGAGCATCAATATACAATAGTAAGGCGTCCCATACATTACATATTGGATGATCATGAAGCTAGTCGTACAAAATGTCAGGACTAGCAAGTTTTAGTCAATACATGATCAACCCTAGGAATTGTCAATCATGTTACAGCCCGTAGGCAGACAGTAAATAAAGGTGCAATACGAGCTAACACGTGCTCGCCGGCTAAACGCCTCAAAGAATAATTTTACAAATATAGTGGGAGGACAAAAGAAACCCACTCGTTGCCCTGGTTACGCCTTGGTCACCATCGGGCTGGAAGACAGGTGGATCCTCTGTTGCTGCTCCCGATATCTGGCCACACAAAACCGCTGGGTCAGACCCCAGAAAGAGCAAGTGCCACAAAGGAGGCTTCACTTAGGAACTAAACTAGCATATCACAATAAATAGTAAAGGTAATTTAAGATAGTGATAATAACTGAGATAACAAATTATATGAACACGGAGAAACCATTCAAGTAGCCAGACTGCACCCTTAAACCAAACAGGACCGGGGTTGCAATCCTTCGCCTGAATAGAAACCCGCCTCAATTACTATTGATAAGGTAACAAGACAATAAACGAAGAAGGACACAGAACTGCTCCGGAAGCCAGGTTACAACCCTTAAACCAAACAAGGACCGGGTTGTAACCCTTCGCCTGAACAGAACTGGACCCCTGATCTTTATTGTTAAGGCCAGTATAAATAATCATGGTATTGAAGTAAAGGTAAAACATGACGAGCATGACAGGGGTTACAATAAGACAATAAACGAAGAGAGGACACAGAACTGCTCCGGGCAGGTTACAACCCTTAAACCAAACAAGGACCGGGGTTGTAACCCTTCGCCTGAACAGAACTGACCCCTGATCTTTATTGTTAAGGCGAGCACAATAAGCAGGACGATATATGATAATAACAATGGAACTATTCAGATAGCTAAGTTACAACCCTTAAACCAAACAAGGACCGGGTTGTAACCCTTCATCTGAACAGAACTTGGTATCCCATTATTTATCGATACAAGAAATCATGTCATAATACAATCTTGTACAGGATCAGGATAAGACTAAGCTGGAATAAACTTCATCCAATCAATCACGGCCAATCAAGAGTACGGCTTGATACTTTAACTAACTAGGGTTATCACAGGCCTAGTTACTAGCAAGATGCAATAAGATTATCCCAACAGCTACAAGCCCTGCAGACCATCCGGTTATCCAGGTCGAATGTCTATTTAGGAAGAATGCAACACTGTGTGCTGGAAATGTGCCCTACTCGTCGGTAGGCTACAAGTCCACTGAATGCGCCCAGATAACGGATTGCCTGTAGCTGGGAATCTCTTCATGACTACTGAATCATTCTAGTTAATTAGCCTTAGTCAATTTCAGTAGGTACCCCTGACCGTGGTACTCAGGGATCCCCATCCTAGACATGATGCAAGACAGTACTTAGTTTATTTGTACAAACACAATCGCCCACGTGTCCAAGTCTTTCATACTTGTCATGTCAGGCTAGCTGTCATAACAGCATGTCGAGACATATCATGAGTTTACTTGTCAAGAGTGCGCCACAGTGGACCACTATCGTGTTCTATTCTCACATTATCATAAATGGGAGAAACTTGCATAAAACAACTAGTGACATATTCTTGAAGCCAAGGGAAAGATATACAACTATGACGTTGGGAGTTGGGAGAATTTCTGACCACAAATCATGCAACTAAGACATAGAATAGCCAAACAGGCACTGTGCGGCCTATTCTGCGACATGCGGCTCATGCGGCTCATGCGGCTCAACAGCGACATCATATGCGCCCAACTGCGACATGCGCCAACAGCGACATCATATGCCAACTGCGACATGCGCCTACAGCGACATCATATTCGTCAACTGCGACATGCGTCAACAGAGATATCATATGCGCCAACTGCGACATGCGCCAACAGCGACATCATATTCGTCAACTGCGACATGCGTCAACAGAGACATCATATGCGCCAACTGCGACATGCGCCAACAGCGACATCATATTCGTCAACTGCGACATGCGTCAACAGAGACATCATATGCGCCAACTGCGACATGCGCCAACAGCGACATCATATTCGTCAACTGCGACATACGTCAACAGAGACATCATATGCGCCAACTGCGACATGCGCCAACAGCGACATCATATTCGTCAACTGCGACATGCGTCAACAGAGACATCATATGCGCCAACTGCGACATCATATTCGTCAACTGCGACATGCGTCACAGAGACATCATATGCGCCAACAGCGACATCATATTCGTCAACTGCGACATCATATTCGGCTACCGTGACATGCGCCAACTGCGACATGCTGTTCATGCTGCAGATGAACATAGAAATGACCAGAAATTGTTTTGGCCATAACTTTCTCATCCGAAGTCGAAATCTAGCGAAACAAAAACCAAAACTGCATGAAATTGAATTATCTATAACATGGAACAATCAAAATTTGAAAATAATGAAGTTTGGTAGATCAAAACCCAAAAAATCCGAAAATAATATAAACTTAGATCTACAAGAAAATATCCATCAAAATGGAAAATGCCAAGTTCTAAAGAGGCTTGGAATCAAGTAAGGAAGAGAATGGAACAATAAAACTTGAGATCCATCATGAAGCAAGTTTGCACTTGCCTAAGCTCTCTCTCTCTTTCTCCAGGTGGTTGAAGAAGTTATGATAGGGAAGAAGAAGAATAATGAAGAGAGAGAAAGGGGAATGGGTTAATAAAGGGTAGTGGTGGTGGTAGGTAGGGATTTTCTTTTGGTTCATGATGAACCCAAAAGCAAACCAAACCAAGCTAAGCCGAACCAAGTTAAGCCACAACCAATGTCATGCCAAAATAACCATGCAGAAAAATACGCAATATGAGTCAAGAATACGTACACGTATACCAAGATACGTAATACGAACCACAGGCATTACATATTATTTAACCATATTCAAGGTGTACCCTACTACTTTACCATAATGTATAATACCTCCCACTTTCGTTAAAAAGTAACGGTCAACTCCGTTGATTGTTAATTTTTAACCGAAATATCCCTAACAAATCACCATTATTACTAGTTCCCCCTAGTCAGCTTGGAAAAAGGGAAAGGATATTTCGGTCGAAAATTAATTGTTAACGGAGTTGACCGTCAATTTTTGACGAAAGTGAAAGGTACTATACATTATAATAAAACTGCGGGATGCACAATTTCTCTAATTAATATTGTATAGAACAACTCAAGGTCCGGACCGGCCTGCTCCTATTGCGATCTTTGAACGAGCACATATATTTTTCTATTAGTCAGCCATAAGAATGTCGTGGTGATGTCTTTCTTTTGTGGGTCCCGTCCTTAATTGGAAATCTCGGGAAATAGTTTGATATTCTTTTACTTGTTCTCAACAGGAAATTCAAATCGCCACCTATGTGACGATGGAGGATTAGGCAGATGACTAATTGAGTTGGAAACTTGTGCTTCTAGACTCTAGTAATTAACCATGTGCACATAAATTTCAATTGCAAGTTCGGCCTCTATGATTAAGACAACGTACATATGATCACTTTGTATAATCTATTACTTTTGAGGCCAGGGGAGAAGGAAAGAATAGATTACGTACATAGTCCTACGTATTATTTTTTAGTTTGTAAGTCTGTTATGATGTGAAGTGGGCCGGACGGAGACCGAATCTACTCTGAAATGGTGCAGTCAAACTTGAGTTGGACTGGCCTAAGTCCGGTCAACGACCATGACCGGTTCGACCAACAAATTGTATGAATTAGAGTGGGTTTGCCACCCTTCCCCCATCCCTCCCCCATCCCCCCCCCCCCCCCCCCCCCCCCCCCCCCACCCATCCCACCCCTCCAAATCGACCCAAAGACTGGAGCCAGACCCGACTGCTCGCCCAAACAAGTCGAGCCTGGTTTCATTCCCAAAACCCATTGGACCGGTCTGAATCGGCCTGGTTCGAGGTCCAAGATCTAAAGCTTGGTCTAGATCCGGTCCACCACCCTCTCCGGATCCTATCAGCAATATTTAAACATGTCTAACTAGTTAATTTGATTGGTTTAGTAAATAAGCAACACGAGTTTAAAATATTATGTGCAAAATATGATTTAAAATTTGTGAGATTTGTCAAAGATGTACTACATAGTAAGAATTCTACATGTTTAATGTTGAAATCATGTATTAAATATAAAGTTGTTATGACACACTATATTAATACAAGTTCAAGTAGTGATTACCAATTAACTGAGAATGAACGGTTAGTTGTTACTTCAATTTTTTGAATTTTTAGAATTGTTTTACAATATTACATGTATTTTATTTGAATTTTATTATCCAATTTCGTCTCTAGAAGATCATTAATATTTCTTATTCATTAGCAAATTATAGAAGCAAAATTCTAAAATATTGGTATGATATTTCTCTTATGTATTGTTTGACTGCAATTTTAGATCCTAAATATAAATAGATGGTATAGTTATATTGTTAGATGATTTTCATGAAAATATAAACATTGAGGTAGGTATTTTAAAAATATAAATTAAAGAATGTTTAGATGTTTTAATTAATTTATATGAATAAAAAGTTACGGCGAATCGATCCGGTTCAACCGTTCAATAGAGCTGTCAAGACGGGCCGGCGGGGCGAGACGGGGTGGGCCGACCCACCATTTTGGCGGGCTGAAAAATTTCCAACCCAGCCCAACCCACCGGCGGGCCGCGGGCTAGACGGACCGGCCCGCTTAATTTTTTTAATTTTTTAATTATTGTTTTAGTTTCTTAAAAGAAAAAATAATCATATATATAATATTTTCTACTCACTCTCATATGCATCAAATTACAAGTAAAATACAAAAAACATTATAATAGTAGATATTTCTTTAAAACACCTTCATTCATGTAAATAAATGACCAAATTTAATATTTTATACGTTATTACTTGCATTAAATGAGAATTTTTATCATTTATAATACATATCTCATATATGTGCTAAATAAAAAATTAAAATATTTATAAAAAAAATAGATGGCGGGCCAACCCACTTGGCCCGCAGGCTACTAGCGGGCCAGCCCGCCTAGACCCGTCTGTTTGGCTGGCTCCTAAATGTTCGGCCCAACCCACCTTTTTGGCGGGCGGGGCGGGCCGGCCCAACGGGCTTAGCCCATTTTGACAACTCTACCGTTCAAGGTATTAGCAAGTCTAGTTTAATTTTTAAGTTATCTCATGCTTAGAGTTTACTACAAAGAAAGAAACAAAAATATTCTTCCCTTCCAACTCAATAATTCTCCTTATATTTGAACTCATATGATGAATAAGATGACGATTTGGATCATATTTTTATTTTTAAAGTGGTGGAGAGCACACAATTTTGTTTATCATGTACCTTTTTTTCTTTAGCACACGATCTTCTAATGATTCCGGTGTCCAAGGTAGCATCAAAATTTTGTTTTGGTGCAGGTTCAAAAATATTAAAGCAATAAGAGAAGCAAAAAACTACCAAAAGTTTGAAAAGTCTGCATTCAAAATTGGTCTCGTGCGAAACAGACACACTTGAGAGATGAAAGTATCAACCTTAATGAATTGGACTTGCAAGCTCTCACTAAAGAAAAACACTACAAAAATCGAAAATAGAAGTTAGGGAGCCTTGCAAAGTTGGATCCATTCCAAAATTGCCATCAAAATTACAAAAAATTAGGACATGAAGAGAGAAGACTGAAGACGGGAAATCATATTAAAGATGAAATTTATACTTTCACTAAAAAATAAAAATGAAAAATAAATAAATAAACTTTTTATTTTCATTATTATTATTATTTTTTGTACTACTTATTTTGTTTTAAATTGCAAAGGCCCAAAATACAATTTTTTTTAATAAGCCGATCTAGACCGGACCCAGCTTGCACCCGGCCCGGTCAGACTGAGTTTGCTGTTTTGGTCCTGCTCAAGACCAGACCAGCCCACCCGACCCGACCCGACCCGGTTAACACCTCGATAAGTTTGTAACTTGGACTAGCACGACACTAGCCGCCTTGAATATCATTAGCAACTCTATTGGAGAATAATGACCTATTCTAAATCTACTGTCCCATGAAAGCATCAGCCATGACAACGAGTGTCTCCCAAAGAGTCTCCCACGCATGTTTTGACAAAGCATGCAAAATACACACGTTAGCTAGATTCATGTTCATGATAGCTACATGTTTGAAATGTGCGATTGGCAGAATGAAATTTGATTCTTGTGAAACCAGCAATTAATCTAGAAGTATTATGGCCATCATAGGTGTTTCCTTGGACTTCCACACCAAAACAATCTACACGAGCATCACAAATTACTGATATACTCCCAACCTGGAAGAGGCGCAAGCATCGCAAATGACCAATTTACTCTCAACCTAGAAGAGGTTGCCTACAAGTTTCGTGCTGGTCGGTGTAATCTCCAAACTTCCTGATAATGTTAAGTTCATACAAATTTGACTGACAAAAACAGCACATTGGTTGATATTTGACGAAAAGTGTTGCATTTTTTCTAGTTGCAGCCCTGATCTAGAAATTTGACAAAATAATCAAAGAATTTTACTGCCGCACACATTACTTGAACAAGGAACAAACAATTTACCTGCAAATATATATCTACGCGTCTTCGTGTAAACTGTAAGAATATAATAAGATCAACAAATAGCAATAAATAGATAAGCTGAAAGAATTTAACTAGTTGTGGAAGAATTTATCACCAGACCAAAATATCCAGAATCAAAAACTATCAAAATCCCCACAAGTTCGGAACACCATATAAAAAAAGGAGTACTGCTAACAACTGAATGTCTAAGCTACCAAGAATTCTTCAAGCGGACAAATGAAACATAAATAAACCTTCGGATAATTGAACTTCTTAAGCCTTTTCCTTTGCAGCAGTAGCAGCAGCCTGTCCCCTGAGCCGACCAGTTCTCCTTGCAGCAATGAGACCAACCTTCTGCCCAGGAGGAGCATCGCGGCGGACGGTGGAAGCATGCCCGATATGCTGATGGTTACCACCTCCGTGGGGATGCTCCACTGGATTCATGGCAACACCTCTAACCTTTGGCCAGCTGTTCCTCTTCACACGGAACTTGTGGTAGGCATTACCAGCCTTCAGCATTGGCTTCTCAGTCCTACCTCCGCCTGCAACCTGACCGATCATGGCGCGGCAGCCACTTGGTACAATCTTCTTAGCACCAGACGGAAGCTTGATCCTGCAGAAACAGAAAATATGATAAGTGGGAGTACAACTGGAACATAATTGCATCTTTTAGTGAAACCTACGGTTAACGGTATGAAAAAAATAAGAGATTTATGTAGGGAAAACCAAATAGTTTTACAGATACCTAAACTGATGGATCATTCTACAATTGCAATCATATCAGTCTCAAGGAACTACAATTGCACAAACTTTTTGCCAAATGTCAATTCACACTTAGCCAAGAACTAAAGTATAAATCACCATGGTAGCAACTTTGATGGTTTAATCATAAATCTTTTTGCGTAGACTTTGCTTTCATTAAACACTGCTAAATCAACATTACAGATAGCATTAAGATCCATACCATATCCTTCATTGCCTCAAGCAAGTTCATTAGACACCACCTAAACCTTCCTACCAATGCACCTATTTCGTATCTATTCCCATATGGCCAATCATCCAACATACACATTTAAGTTGATTCATTTCTTGGATATCCGGCTTTGCCAACATTAAACACTGCTAAATCAACCTAACAGGTAGCAGTCTTGCAAGTTCTTCAAAATTTAAGGTACACAAGAACAATCCTACAGAGAACATTCTCCTACAAAAGTCTGTTTTAAAAGATGGAAAATTTTCAACGCTACAAAAGCTAACAAGACAAACAATAACATTTATAAATTTATATAGAAAAAGCTAACAAGACAAACAATAACATTTATAAGTTTATATAGAAGTCTAGTACCAAAACAACTTATTATCTAGATAATTCATTTAAAATATCAAAAAAAACTAGTGCTTCTTCAGAGTTCATTAAACAATAAACTGAATAAATATTGATCATTCTCAGTAGCTCAGCACGTATGTACTGAGCAGGATTTCATCAAGTTATCTAATCTATTGTTTTGGGCCAAGAACACTTGAGCCATTAATGTTTCCCTTTTCTTTTTCCTTTGTTTTTGCATTGAGCTACTATGAGCGCAAGCTTTTGCTAGCATAAATCTGATGGGGCCTCTTCAAGCTTGAATACATAAATTATTGACCAGCTAAAATATGGTTTGCTCGTATTCTTCCACAATTCCTGCTAATGGCTTTTTTGGTAATAGATGAACATTACCATATGTATATTCAGGTGCATGATAGACATTGGTACTCCAGTGCATTTCACCCTCTGCTTCAGAATAAATATGTTTTCAAACCCTCGGTAAAATGAAAAGAGGACGTTCCAGTATGAATCTCAGCAAACAGTTGTTCTGATTATTAAATTTCGACCATCTTTTGATTGATAATACGAGATATAAGGACTGATACTACAAGCAGTACTACACCTTTGATCGTGAAATATCAATTGATTGTTGAACCTTGTGAAAAAAAACGTGAAAGTAGGATACTCCAAATTCGGGAGTCGAAGAATCCACAAGCTGTGCTTCTTGATACTGTATTTGAAGCTGAAGCAGTTGTTCGAATTCCTTATGATATGCACAACTGAAACAAGTTCTTGCTAATGGTAAAAAGGGATCTTTAAATGTGGGGGGTGTTCCAGGTCAGAAATATACTAAAATCCCCCGGACCCCACTACAAAGAAAGACGTTCACTTCTTAATATCTAATATATGTAGGTGGGAACATGAAAAAGGGTCAGAATTATTATGACGGGATCAAGAGTAACAACACAGTTATATTGCTACATCCACATTTATAGTAAGCAGAACATGACGTAAAGAAAAAGGGGATATAAAATAACCATTGTGGATGCATCGGATGGGCACCAACTAGTTGATAGTTATACCTCCAGAACCCAAACTTCTTGTTTCAGAGGAATCCATCAACAAGCTTGATCAACAATTAACAAGCAATCCAAACGTGGAACATTTTGGTCAGGGAGATGCTGACATAGTGTTTCAAGATTCATTACGAGTTCAAGGTATTTTATTCTTCTTTGCATCCGTTATTTCTAATCTTTTTGGTTCTTAAAAAGAAACCATTTGAAAAGGTTCAAATGTACGAAATGAGTTTCTAGATACAAAGACTACTTTAACATCAAAAAATTATTTAAATCCCTTTACATGCTTTGTTTATATTGTTTTTGCAGGAGGTCCAAAATTCATTACTTGTATCCCCATTTCTAGTACTAGACAATAGACCTACAAAAAAGAAAAAATATACGAGGGACAGGACAAATGGACAAATGAAAGGAAGTACAAATGCTTCTAGAAAAGGGGATTTTCAGTCTTCCGAATCTTCTATTCGATACGAGAGAGAAGATTCTACAATTTTCCTGTGTCGTCTTGTATCGAAATAATAATGTTTTTAATCTTGTTTATCAAAGATAACTATTTCTTTTTCGGGTCGTTTTTTTTAGATTCATAGTAAGTAGTGGACAAACAAATGACAGGTAGAGAAAGAAATGGATGGAGGGCAAGAAGGAGAAAAAGAGATGTGAAATAGGTAGGTGGAGTAAGTATGTTACAAGCTAACAGGTGAAGAAGCTAATAGATTATAAGGTTAAGCTAGTAGATTACAACTTACAAGCTAATAGATTATACTAGTAGGTTACAAATAGTTGATGGAGGAGGAGAAGGTTAAGTTAGTAGGTTACAATTAGGTTAAAGTGCTCTAGGAACTTGACTTACTTGTAACCTACTAGCTTAACCTTCTCCTTCTTAACCTACTAGCTTAACCTTCTCTCCTCCTTAACCTACTAGCTTAACCTTCTCCTTCTTAACCTACTAGCTTAACCTTCTCTCCTACTTAACCTACTAGCTTAACCTTCTCTCCTCCTTAACCTACTAGCTTAACCTTCTCTCCTCCTTCACCTACTAGCTTAACCTTCTTCCCCACCTTCCATTTCTTTCTTTCACCTGATCTTTTATTCCCCTATATTCTCCTTTATTCTTTAGACTACTCCTTATTCTTTCCCTCTTTCTTTACTTTTTTGTCTCTCCTTATAAAAAACCAATAACACACTCTCACTTATGCATCAGTTACAACTTCAAGAAACCAAGCATCCATTTTGTTCATTTGCAGATTAATGGAACAAACAAAGAGGCACCTGATGCAAAATAGGTTGCAAAGGAAGTTGAATCAAAATAGGTTACTGCAAATTCCTTTGGCACTTGCAAGTTCGTCATGATGACCTTAAATGGCCTGCTGTATCTAAAACCTTATACCTCCTTCACACATAAGCAGGTCAATGCTGCCCAAATGCAATAAACCAAAGGGACACATTATGCAAAAATACAATGCATGGTTACAAGCCAAGCTATAAGGGATATATTTAATTACAACTTCACTTGCTGCAGTTGGAGCTGCAAATTCATCAACTTCAACTTCATTGGGGGATTGTAACTAATTCTCACAACTCATATAGATGCCATCCAACCAAACATGAAAACTTACAAGCTTCAATAGGTCCTACAAGCAAAACCAGAATTCACCTTATTTTTCTAATTGTCGAACAAAACCTCTGATTAAACCTGTTCAACTTCTCATCCAGGTTACCAAGGAAAAAAATACAATCTCTCAGTATTATTCTGGTGTATAGAATAAACCTGTTCAACTTCCCATGAATCACCTTATAATTATGCAAAACTAGAAGATATATTCATCCATAAAATCAAGCAGAGCCTAAACAAAGGACAAGCGCTGGCAGCAAGAAATTAAGCTACATATCATACAAGCTTAAGCATCAAATCCAAACTGACATGTACTATTCGCACAAGAGAGTACAAACTGGAGAGTACAAACTGTCCATGCATTACGTGTAGCTGAATCAATGCAACACATGCATCGACTAAGAAAGACCTTCTAAGAACAACTTAAATAACCTACGAAAGAGAACATCCAAAGTCAGACAAATGACAAGTGTGCTACTTCGGGCGGAAAAAAAAAAAACCAAATGCTTTATGATTCCTTTTGAATTATAGCTAATCAAATAGGGGCAGTTTGGATTGCAAGAAGTGTGAAAAGTGCAAAATCCATGTCAGGAATTGGGGGGGGGGGGGGTATTATTCCCTCACTTTCTTCCTCCACTTATTGTATAAGTGTTTGGATAGCAAGAAGTGGTGGACGAAGTGGTACCTTATTTTTTGTATACAGAGAAATGAAAGAACAAAGCAGGTAATCATGTTTCTCTACTTCTTGTCCACCTTTCTTTCATCCATTCAGTCTCTGTGAGAGAGAGAGAGAGAGTGGCTGAGAATTTTGACTTCTTTTTTCTTCTTCGCAAAAAGAATGTACAAAAAGTAGGAACCACTCCCTCCAGGTCTTCCTATACAAAACACCTATGCAAAAAGTGAAAAAGAAAGAAAATGCTGAAATAATCAATTCAGTTCTTAACATGCTATCTCACACTTCTTGGATATGTTGGAATCCAATCGGCAGCATAACTTATTCAACATATTCCTAAATCTATGCTAAATATCCTGTGGAATGATTTCATCCTCATTAACTAGCTATTAGCTTCATGCTTCTCAATAGACAATGCCCAACATATATAAATTATAGAAAATCCTTTACAATAACTGAGCCAAAAACACTTCCATTTTTGACCCAATGAAATTCTTCAGGCTTCTCCACTTGATCCCACTACGCAACCAAATGAAATTTTAATAGGCTTTACTCCATTTGGATTCAACCACTCCCCATACCAATTCAGTCTGCCACACCCCACCCCAAAAAAGATTAGACCTGGCCCAGCCTCTGGCCAATGTTGACAGAGATGAATCTTTTTTCTCTTAAACTCCACAATAACTCGACACCAATAACGAATACTGAAACACTAACCCATGAATCAAAACGAGTTTTTCGCATGCAAAATGTGACTACATAAGATGTGACACGTCAATTAGAAAATAAACATGGTCGTGTAAGAAATATCAAAAGATAAAAGGAATACAATGTTACAGATTATCCCACATTTATACTAGGCACACTATGCTACGAAAAATAAAGTAACACTAGAACAACATCAACAAAGCCTTAATCCCAAATTTATGGGGCTGGTTGTTTGAATCCTTTCTTCCATTCCGTTAAGGGCCATGTCCTTTGTAACCGCTAACAATATTCATATTCTTCTTTAACCCTTCAAAGCATGTTAGTCTACGACAACCTCTAGTCCTAGCGGCTCCATTAGCTATTATATTCTTGCTCCTCCATACATGACCATCTATGGGTCTGTGTTACACATCCAAACCACAAGTGGATTTTCTTCATCTTGTCTTTAATTACACCACCTCTAGCTTCCAAAACAGATGGTCATTTCTTATCTTTTAATGTATAGAGTATCTATTGAAAATTCCAATACTAGCACACTTAACAAACCCCCCAATTGCTTCTATTTTACCCCAAGCTGGTAGCTTCGCAGCACAAGTATGCCTTCTCAAATTTCCAAATCCTAGTATTAAACCAAATATACACATAATACACTACTGATCACCATCCAGAAAATTTGCTACAGAGTACTCAATTTTAATGAAATTACATATAGAGTAACATGTTTACCAATTTCCGGCAGTCAGTCTGGCAGAAATCATGCGGTCTTGGCGCCAGCTCACCATCTGGCATGCGTGGTTGGGGAGGGGCACGACTTGATTTTTTGTTGTGGTCGGTTTGTTTTGTGTGTGTGTGGTTGGGGAGGGGCTTGGGTAGGAGTGTTCGTTTTTTTTTTGTGTCGTGCGTTTTTTTTTGTGTCGTGTGGTTGGGAAGGAGGGGTGAAGGGCGGTAGGTTTATAGAGATGTGTGTTGTATGGGGAGGGGTGGGTTGTTTGGTAGTGGGGTTAGGTAGGTGTGTAAGGTTATAAGACTGCAATTAAAGAAAAAGAAGAAGAAGAGAACCAGAAAAGAAGAAGAGAACAACATTCATTGTTCTCTTCTGGTTCTCTTCTTTTTTGCCATTTGTCTAAAGAAGAAGAAGAAGAGAACCAGAAGAGAAGAAGAAGAGAACAAGGAAGCACAACAAAGTAGAGAGGGGGAAAAAAGGTTCTCTTCTTCTTCTTCTTTAGGAGAAGAATGGCACTCTTATAACCTTACACACCAACCTAACCCCACTACCAAACAACCCACCCTTCCCCATACAACACACATCTCTATAAACCTACCCCCCATCCCTCCTTCCCAACCACACAACACAACAACAAAAATTGAACACTCCTACCCAAGCCCTTCCCCAACCACACACACAACAAAAACAAAACAAACCGACCACACAACAAAAAACCAAGTCATGTCCCTCCCCAACCACACACTCCAACGCATGCCGTATGGTGAGTTGGCGCCAAGACCGCATGATTTCCGCCAGACTGACTAGCAAAAATTGGACAAGTTCGTCTGGCAGAAGGTACGTATATTTCTAATTTCCCTAAACATATTACTCTATACGTAATTTCATTAAAATTGAGTACTCTGTAGCAAATTTTCTGGATCAACATAGAATAAAAATTGACTCAAACTGACACAACAAAAAAATTACACACCACAAACCAATATAGATCTACACGATGACATCGACCAAGACAATGGCAATCAATTTCAAAACCCTAACCCTAACGCATAATATGTTCTGATCCAATAAGACATAGAAGATTTGTACTACGCAGTACCTATTACCAAACAAAAAAAAGCTTCAATTTCGCGACCCACCAGTGTTCTAAAAATCGCTAGACGGACTCGGTGCGGCGAAGGTCCGCCTAGCCCGCCTAGGCGGCCGCCTAGTTTTTTTTTTTAGAAATTTTGAATTTTGAATTTTCAATGTTTTAAAATCCAAATACTATCTTAAAACCAAAACAAATATCCAAAATACAACTAAGAATAAACAAAATCAAAAAATTCAAAAAATTCAAAAAATGGCCGCCTAGGAGCGCCTAGGGCCCGCCTTGGCCCGCCTAGCCGCCTAGCCCACCGCCTAGGAAGCTTTCGGTGCGGTGGACCGGCGCCTAGCGCCTAGGCCAATTTTTAGAACACTGCGACCCACCATTCCCACACCCCAAATTCCACCCACATAACAGACCCCAACCCCAGTAATCAAATACACCACAATAAAAATTATTGAACTAAACTTCGACTTCGACTTAAATAGCCACAAACGTAATAACCATACGAAAACATAATGTAAAACAACTAATCATGTCAACCCAAATACATAACTGTAGCATCCAATATTGACGAGAACTGAACCCTCAATTTTACCACCGACACAGCCCAAACACTCCATTTGCAAACCCTTAAATTGCACCGATGAAGCGGTCGAGACTCCATTTCCAATTCAGAATTCATAACCTACTACTACGATGCAAAAAATATTCCCTCTCCAACCCAAGCATCCTAAACCTTGCATGAACCCTAACATATAACAATCATCAAATTGTCGAAAATTTTAAACCTTAATATATAACAATCATCAAAGTATAGCAGAAATTGATCACATAAGCAGCAGATCTAAGAAAAAAAAAAATCAAACAAGAAATCGACCTGGAAGTTCCGTTGTCGGGATTATGACTAATAACAATCGCGTAGTCCCCGGAAGCCCTAGCGAGAACCCCTCGATCCCCGACGTGGTGCTCGACGTTGCACACCACCGCCCCCTCCGGGATGGAACGCAGCGGGAGGACATTCCCGACCATCAGGTTGGCCTTGCGGCCGCAGTAGACGAACATCCCGGTGTACATCCCCTCCGCCGCGACGAAGAGCTCCTTCTGGTGCTTGTAGCGGAAGGGGTGGCGGAACGTGACCTTCGCCAGCGGCGCGCCGCGTCCGGGGTCGTGGATGATGTCGGTGACGACGCCCTTGAGGTAGCCGTTGCGCTCGCCGAAGTCGAGGCTGCGGAAGCGCGCGGGCCCCTTGCGGTGGTGCGTGTGGGACTTGAACACGGAGCCTGCTCCCTTTCTCTGGGCTCGGATGACGCGACCCATTGCGCAGGCTGGGGGTCGTAGCGGCGGAAGGAAGAATGCAGGTGGAGAAGTGAAGTTAGGGTTAGGGTTTGGAGTGGGATGGGAGTATATATGGCTGGGTTTGGATGGGTTGGGCTGTTTGACAATGGGCCTTTTGATGATTTTGTCCGTCTAATCTCTTTTTTTTTTTAATTCATAAGGTCCATAATATTTAACACCAAATAATTATTTAGTAATCTTAGATATATAGTAATTATAGGTTCGAGTCTAATTTGTAATTACTTATTTATTATAGTTTAGTTTGCAATTATTACTTTTGATTTAAGTAGGCTTGTAATTATTTAGGTAATGGGGGTTTATTAGAGAAACTTAATAATAAACAGTAGAGAATAAAAGTGGGAGAGGGGTCTGATTGCAATTAGTTAATTTGTGGAGGGATAAAGTCAATAGATCACCTTTATTTTATTACAACCCACACACACCTCCACGTCTTTACGGTTGGGGGGCTCGAACTATGTCGGCCCCATCTAGTGTCCATACTGCTTTCCACATGAGCTACAAGTGCTATACAATAGCTCACCTCTGTATGACAACAATTTGTGTTTGTTTTGGAAATGAGAAGTGGAAAGCTTGGGAGTTTCGACCTATCGATAGAAATATGTGGGATCTTGATAGCTTGCAAACGAGGCTTAACGGGCAGGAGGTCGCATGGAGAGAGTAGATCAAGCTTTCCCATCGGGTCGGATGGAAGCGGGGGCATAAAATAGGGTAAGGGCTGGAATCTTGATTCTTAGCTCAGTGCCGGCCCCGAGATTATGGAGGTCCAAGTCAAACTTTCAAAATAGGCACCCTTACATAATATTAAAAAAAATTATCACCAAATTAAACTAAGGACCTCTAGGGTGCAAGACTAATATGTTAACCACTACACTACAATTATTTTATGTTAACCATTACACGACAATTTTTATTTTATAACTAACAACTTACATTTTTTGGGCCCCCGGTGAATATCAAGCGAACGCACTCGGTGCACTTGCTCATGGCCAGGGGCGGATCCAAGGCCCACTTTGGGTGGGCTGTAGCCCATCCTATTTTTTTTTAGTAGATATGTATGTCAGCCAAAAAAAAAAAAACCCTATTGAAGCCCACCCAGTTCTGGTTGGAGAGCATGCTGTGATGCTGCCATCAAAAAGCAACCCAACTAAAGTCTAACCCGAATCCGATAGAGAGAGAGAAAGAGTCTGAGTCCTGAGAGAAGAAAAGTTTATTTTCTGAGTTCTGTAACTTCTGTTCGAACTTCGACGAAGAGGAAGAGCTTCCGTTTTCTTGCTTCCATTCTTCTCAGTTCCGGTTGGACCGTTGGAGGCTTGGAGCTCTTCGAGAAGGTGAAGGTCGGTCGAGGCAAGTTGGACCCAGGAGCCAGAGCCTGGACAGGAGAATCTCAAATAAATGTAATTTTCTTTAAAACTTCTTACAATTAATTTTTTTTTTCTGATTTACTTTTAAAAAAAAGTTGTTTAGGGTTTATCCGTACTCGCCTACTTGGTACTTCATTTGTTCCAAATTCTTCGAAATAGAGATTTTTTTTAGAAATTTAGGGTATCGAAATTGGGGAAAATGAGGAGATTTGAAAATTTAGGGTTTAAAAAAGGTTAGGAGATAACGATATATTATTTCGATTGTTTATCAGTTTATCAGTGATTCAATTATATATTATAAATTGATAAATCATAGTTGAGGCTTATACATACTTTTGCACCATGTAGGAGGTCCTCGTTCACCACATTTTGTGCTGTAGCATCTCAAGAGAATTTAGCGAGACCATCTCTACATATTCGCAATTTATTGGATGCACAATCTAAAGAAATGGTGGTGAAGAATAGGTTGCGGCTCAAGGCAACGATTCAAGCTGTTCGATGGCTTGCATATCAAGCATGTGCATTTAGAGGCCATGATGATTCATTGCTTTCGGTAAATCGAGGCAATTTTATCCAATTGATAAAGTATGCATCATATTGGGATAAGAAAGTCAAGGAAGTTGTTTTAGAAAATGCTCCGGGAAATGCCAAGTATATCGCACCATCTATTCAAAAGGAAATTTTGCACATTCTTGCAAATAAAGTGAAGAAGAAGATTCGTGAACACATTGGGAATCATAAATTTTGTGTTCTTGTTGACGAATCACAAGATGAAGCTCATGAAGAAAAAATGGCTATAATCTTGAGATTTGTGGATGATAGGGGGTTTATACGAGAGCGTTTTTTTTGGATTGTTGGTGTTGCCGACACCACCGCATTGACACTGAAAGCTGAGATTGATAATGCTTTTGCTCATTACAATCTTGATACTGCCAATATGAGAGGCCAAGGATACGATGGTGCTAGCAATATGCGTGGTGCATGGAAAGGGTTACAAGCGCTATTTCTCCGAGATTGTCCATATGCATACTATGTGCATTGCTTTGCCCATCGATTATAGTTAGCATTGGTTGCTGTTTGTAACGATGTCCAAGATATTTGGTTGTTTTTTTCAATGTTGAACACCATTGTCAATCTTATCACTACTTCTTCTAAGCGTCACAATGAGTTACATTCTGCTCAAGTTTCAGAAATTGCAATGAGGTTACTACTTTTTTCAACCTTTTCAATCTTAACCACTACTTTTTTCAATGTTGAACACCATTGTCAATCTTATCACTACCATTGTCCATCTTATCACTACCTCAGGTTAGAAGCTGGTGAACTTGAGACGGGCAGAGGGGCTAATCAGATTGGCAATTTGCAACGAGCTGGAACTACTCGTTGGAGTTCTCATTTTGCTTCGGTGAACAGTTTAATACACATGTTTGATGCAACTTATAAAGTTCTAGAGAGCATTAGGGTGAATGGAACAAGTCAATCCTTACGTGGGCAAGCTAGGGGTGCTACTAGGGAGATGAAATCATTTGAATTTGTATTCATTCTACATTTGGTGAATTCAATTATGGGAATCACAGATATACTTTGTCAAGCTATTCAACAAAAATCTCAAGACATAGTAAATGCTATGAACCTTGTCTCTTCCACGAGAAAACTCCTACATGAATTGAGACAAAATGGATGGAGTACTTTCTTTGAAGAAGTGAAAACATTTTGTGAGAAGCATAAGATTATAAGTATACCTGATCTAAGTGCTCCTTATCTTGAGGGTAGTGGTCGTTCATGTCAACAACGAGGTCACATTACATTAGAGCATCATTATCACTTTGATATTTTTAATGAGGCAATAGATAAACAAGATATGGAGTTGGAAGAAAGATTCAATGAACGAACAATGAGACTCCTTACTCTTAGTTCGGCATTGGATCCAAGGGATAACTTCAAGGCATTTAAAATTGATGATATTTGTAAACTTGCGGAGGAGTTCTATCCTGAAGATTTCACTCAACAAGAGATTTTTATTTTGAGAAGCCAATTGCAACATTATAATGTTGATATTCCTCATCATTCAGAGTTTCAGAATATAGCTACAATTGTCGAACTATGTCAAAGATTAGTTGAGACAAGGAAGTCAGAGATTTTCTATCTGATTGATAGGTTGATTCGTCTTGTATTGACTCTTTCCGTCTCAACGGCAACAACGGAACGAGCATTTCCAGCTATGAAGCTTATCAAGACGCAACTTCGTAACAAGATGGAAGATGAGTTTCTTTCGGATTGCATGACTCTCTACATTGAAAAAGAACTTTCTGAAGATATCGATGTGAATTCGATAATAGATGAGTTCGATTGTTTGAAAGAGCGAAGGGCACAGCTTCACTAGTTTGTCACTACAAACTACTTTTTTGTATATGTCATACTTGATTGACTAGATATAGCTTTTTTGGATTATATGTAGTAGCTGACAATATCGAATGCTGTGGATATGTATCTTATGTTTTTTGTATCAAATGCGGTGGATATGTATCTTATGTTTTTTGGTATCAAATGCTAACAACCTCTATATATATAAATTATTTTTATTCCTTTTAATGATCACAAAGGAACTCGAAGCCATAATGTGTCTTTTAGTCTCCAAGCATTGAAGGGTCCATTGGAGCATGCTAAGTTGAAAAATGTGGCTTTTCTGTGAGTTCCCATACCATCTACTCTACTCTATAGTTAGTTTTCTCTTTATATATGGAGCATGTGAAGTTGAAAAAGTATTTTGGTCTTTGAAATCTTGCTTCAGGGACTTGTCATAGACTCATATAACAACTTCAGTGGATAGTGCCCAGGTTTCGGCGAGGACATTTAAGTAAGTCTATTTCCTACTATGCAAGTCTTCTGCTCATTTATGATCAATAATCTTATTTGTCTATTTCCAACTATAAAACTATGAGGGTCCTTCTCTTTATGATCAATAATAATCTTTTTTAAAGCATTTATTCAGCAGTGCATCTATATTTTTCATAATAATGGCCTCAAATTCTACTAAGAAGTTGAACAAAGTTTCTGGTTAGAAACTGCAGATATCAGTTGATTGGGATAAGATGATATTTGATAGTTTCACTATATGCTTCTGTGAAACTACAAGCTCTATTTTGATTAGAGCAATGGCAAAATTAAAGTTGTTTGTTTTAGTACATGGTATGCTTCTTTAGGATGGATATGAGTACATGATTTTGATTAGAGCAATGGCAAAATTAAAGTTGTTTGTTTTAGTACAAGCTCTATTTTGATTAGAGCAATGGCAAAATTAAAGTTTCACTATATGCTTCTGTGAAACCACTTTCTTTTTCCTCTTTAGGATGGATATGTTCCATATCATTCAACGAGAATCGAGCTATGCCAGGCATCATGGTTTGCTTTAGTACATGGTATGCTGCTTTTTTCCAATATCCAGTACACGGGTAGGTTTAACCGGTTAAAGTTGTTTGTTTGTGTGTGTGTGTGTGTTTTTTTTTTAAATTTGAGATTCAATTGATCCTATATTCTACCTATTTTCATTAGATTGATATATTTATATTTGAATTTTTTTTGGGATTTAGGGGAGGTGTCAATGGGGGGTTAGGGGAGGTGTCAATGTGTCAATAAATGATTTTGAACTTGTTCATGATTATTTAGTGCTAGAGGTCAATGTTTTTATTCATTATGACAGGTATCGAACCATACAAATATAGGAGAAATTCTGCCGAATTTTCGACATAGAGATATAGTAGTACTATAGTAGCCCATCCCAACTTTAAATCCTGGATCCGTCCCTGCTCATGGCGCTGGGTCCTGTCTTAGCTATAGGTTTTGCTATGGGTGTGTATGTATATAAAGAGAGGTCAAAAAAATAGAGGTTATATATAGGTGGCAGATTGATTAGGTTTTTGATCATGTTTGACTAGACAAGTAATTTAAGCAACCATAAGCATTAAGTGCGATATGACAAGTCACCCAGAGATATTGACACAAGACTAGCATGCTTGACTTGTTATTCTTGAACCAGAAATGTTGATATATAAGGAGAAGACCAGTCATATCAGTATGTTTAGGGCTGCAAATGAGCCAAGCCGTTCGCGAGCTGCTCGAAGCTCGGCTCGATAAAAGCTCGTTTGAGCTCGGTTCGTCTAAACAAGCTGAGCTCAAGCTTCATTTTCGAGCTCGTTGAATAAACAAGCCAAGCTCAAGCTTAGAAGTACTCGGCTCGTTTGAGCTCGCGAGCTGGCTCGTTTATGAGCTTGCGAGCTGGCTCGTTTAGAAGCTCGTTTAGGAGCTTGTTTAGAAGCTCATTTGTTCTTTATTGAATTCTAATTTTATATATATTTGTGCATTATATATTTATATGTCCTTAATAATTGATATTAAGGAACTTTTTTAATTAAAAATTTATAATTAAATTGCTAATATTACAAGTATTTGAATTCAAACCTAACTAAATTGAAATCGAGCTCGTTAAGCTTGAGTTTAATGAATTTGAAATAAAGTTGAACGAGCTTTAAATCAAGCTTAACAAGCTTGATTTTGAGCTTATCGAGCTTGTTTATCAAGCTTGAATCAAGCTTTCTTATCAAGCCAAGCTCGAGCTCAAACCAAGCCAAGCTCAAGCTTAATATAAACAAGAATTATTAATAATATAAATGATAACTTGATTTTAAGCTTATACATGAACTTAACTTGGTATGGAGTTCATAGTAGGGATAGACGTGTGTGGGTACTACACAATGTGCGCAAACTAGACTTAGCAGACAGACATGATATGACATAAGAGGAATACAAGAGAAAACTGCTCACGAAATTGATAGAAGTAAACAAGAAATTTCGTATCGAAAAATATGTGTATTCTCGACCAATCCGAAATACGATCGATACGGAAGATTCGACTATTCGATTTCCAAGAAATTTGACTCACAAGCTCAGAAGAATGTCTGGGGGAGGCCTTATGACTTGTGGAGAAACCACGATTCCTCTTTTGAAATATATTATTTCAGAACCCTGTCTCAATCGGTCGAGCTATATATAAGAAAATGAATTATTTGAAAATTTTATGATTACACTTTAATATTCTTGAATTAATTTTAGCACTATAATTATCTGAAGTTGAATTTGAACTTCAACTTGAAGTTGAAGAAAAAATTATTAATTACAAGAGGGATCTAGATCGTTAGAGTTAGCATTCTGAAATTTTATTAAATATTTATTTAAATAGAAAAAATAACATGATTTTTTAATATTATATGGAGATTCTGGTCACAATTTTATCTTTTGATAACTTGTAAAAAAAAACTTACCGGTATGCTACAAGGCTAAGATAGATATCACATTGACAATGCACGACATTATTTGACACAAAAGCTTGCTATGCGAAGATTTGATGCTAGATTGAGCATAAAAGTTTATCATTTCAATGGTTATATTTAGAAGAAGGGAACATTTGTTTAAGTAGCTGATTGTCTTCTAGAAGCTTGAGCAGTTAAAATGTGGAATGACCTTGTGGTTCACACTGTCATAAGTACTGGCTGTAGGAATATCATGCTTTCTGTATGTGTTTCTACCTCTTTTATATCAGTTAAATCCCTATAAATATGCTCATACAAAGACCTTGTATGACAGTTCATGAACTGTATGTCGAGTTTTCAATGTGAGAATTGGAGGCAATCAAACATATTGGCGATTGCTAGGTTTGGTTTCCTCCAATATCTCACCTTGAACTGCCCCACCGAAACACTTTAAGACCCTCCTCATATTTCTTCGGTTTGGTTGATTTCATTGAAAAAGGTATCGGGATATTGAAAGCGAGAATTGGAGGATACTGAACTACTAAGAATAGGGTTTGTTTCCTCCAATATCTTACTTTCACTGAACTCCAAAGCTTCCAACTCAATTCCATTTCCAGGTAAAACAAAACATCTTTAAGTGCCTCTAAATCACAAGTGTCAAATAGCATATTTATGAAAAAAGTGTTGCCGGAGAAGAGTGTCTAGTTGAGGAGTACATGTTGTTACATCTAAATAATGAAAGAGAGAAAAAAAAAATCTACAAATATCAATTATATATATACAAATATATGTTGAGATAGGCTAATATAAGAATAAATCAGTTGAAAAATCTAATACCCATAAAGTTCTCTTATTTTTATGCTAGTGTTAGTGAGAAAATGTCTAGGAGTATATATATAGTTTTTTTCAGTTAGAAGCATATGTTTTGAGAGTGACGATCCTACTTAATACAACTTTGCTATGCCTACAACAAAATGCTTACAATTTTCTTACAAATGCCATGTGTCCGCCACGTGTCGGATTTCGATTGGAGGAAGGGGGAAGTGGTGAGGTCGGATGAAGCCCATGTAGCGGAGGGAAGGGTGGGTGGGGATGAGAGGGGAGGTGAGAGAGAGGTTGTAAGAAGGTTGTAAACATTTGGATGTAGACTTAGCATTTTCCTACTTAATATGTCATGCTTTAATTTAGTCGTCATATTTTTTCGGAATTGGCCCTGATCTAACATTCACCCAAGGCACCGCCCAGGTTTAAATGTTCTTCTAGTTCAGTCTTCATTCAGCATCAACTGGTCAGAATTTTGATGAAATTAGGCTGGACTACGAGATCATAATCTGCATAGTAAAGCAGATGATTTTTTTTGGCTTCTAGCTTTTTGTATTTCTATATATTCGGTACGAGGACATTAATTCCGAAGTTTGTGATGATGATGTTTAGATATATATTTTTCCTCCATGTAACTGTGAGCTTTCATTAATTCTAGACTGTACAACTTGAATGAATGAAATTCTTAAAACTACTGATCTTTCTTAGAGTGAAATTTCATATATTGGTATTAATTATATGTCATTCTTGCTTATTCTCTGGAATAAATTTGGACGGGATGCTTATTTACATGTTTGCTGTCTTTTAATCATAGATTATATTGTACCTATAGCAAGTATCTGAAGCATTAACACGAAAAAACATACATAAATATTTCTGTTATTAAATTTCAAGATTCAACTTTTTGTGTGTGAAGAACCTTTCCTCACAACCTTTTATTTTTCATGCATATTTACAAATATCAAATCGACCGGCCGTTTGTCATAATGCAAAGCTACATTGTAAAAGTAAGTTCGGTATTAGTCAGTTTGTTGACGCTGTCAAATGGAGCTAGTTGTTCATGTGATCGAATTGGACCTTCGTTGTACGTTTTATCTAAGCCTCGACATTCCTTAGAAAAGAATGGTTGTCAACATGTAACTACAAATCACAGTCAAATTTGTCTAAATTAAAACTGATTTTTTTATTTTTCCCTTCTTCTTTGTTCTGCTGGATGTAAAAATTAAACAAATTCTATTGGCACTCCACATTTTACTATAAGACAATCCTTACTTCAGAATAGTCCAGTTTGGTATAATTTTTACTCAGGACATCCCCAAATTTACTTTGGGATGTCCAACCCCTTTTAGGACTGCTCATAAAATTGGCAGTTCTATTTACTTTGTTGACAGTCCAAATCCAAACTACTCAAATATTTTAAGAGTGCCAACGATACAGTCCTACTTTATGTTAGGACTGCTAACTTTGTTGGCACTCCAAATCAAATATGTGGACTGTCCTCAAGTAAAAATTTGGAGTGACAAACTTGTAAATAAATTGAATTTTTTTTTGGCTCCCCTCAACTACTTGAGGTGCCAATAGAATTTGCCAAAATTTAAGAGAGTCAGGAGATTATTGATCTAAACTCGATACATGCATGAAGCTCTAGACACTTCTGTTACATTGTCCACGTTTAACTTGTTAAATACGAGGCGTCGACTCACCACGTGACAGTGGTGGTTAATGGTGAGCCAGTATAATAACACATGGATAATATTTTATTGATAAAAATTGAACTACAAGTAAAAGTAAATTAGAAAAAGTAAACATTTAACCATGTATCATTATACCATTGAGCCGGCTTACCATTCACTGGAATTATGCAAACGAAAAAAATTTGGGACGTCGAAAATACGAGTATAAATTGGCGCAGTGCAAGTAAAATATGTTGAAAAAATCGGTCAAATATTTGTCAAATGAAAATATTGAGGTTAGAAACATCACAACAAGTTGTCTAATTTGGTTAATTAAACAAAATTTCATCACGTTTTTGTGCCAAATTTTTCAACAGTTGGACACTTTTAAAATTTCGCATTCTTAAAATTTGGATACTAATTCGAATATGTCAAAAATATACAAGTATTATACGTTTCTGAAAGATACGAAAAAATTCGCGTATAATACGAGAGTTTTATTCGGGTGATTGCTAACAAGGTATAACTACTACTGTTTGTTTCTGATACTCCTGAACCCCTAATTTTAAAGCCTTTTCTATGAACAATGCTGACACATGCTTGAACAGGGAGAGGACTTCCATATCTAGAGGCTACAGACAGTCATGAATTCTTGTATGATGTAAATACCTATAGAAATATTTTGGAATGACTATTTGTCCAAATGTTATATAAATCCAAATAACAATTGTATTACAAAGGGGTGGTGGCGCAGTTGGCTAGCGCGTAGGTCTCATAGCTATTATGGAGTTATCCTGAGGTCGAGAGTTCGAGCCTCTCTCACCCCAATTTTTTTACTGTTTGTGTAGCAATGCCTTAATTTATATATTTCTTTAAAAAAATTAGTATTAATGACCTTGATAAAGCTGAACGAAAACGAAAGACTCTTAATTTTATTGCCTTCTTTCAGGGAAAAAATAGTGCTATTAATGACATGGTAACGAAAAAGGAAAAAAAAAATCAAACAGGATAGCCCACAAAATTTGAGAAGGAGGTTTTTTTTTTTTTTGTTAGTAGTAGATGAAGATGAGATATTGAAGGTTACGGCTCATAAATTGTTTACTTCCAAATTCTCACACCAAATTCAATAAGCTTTTTTTTTTTTTTTTTAAGTGTCATTTTCTCCGGTTCGACAAATGTCAAGGGAGGAATCGAACATGCGCCTTCCACGATGCCCCCCCGTTGCTACCATTATGCCACAACCCACGGACCACCAAACTCAATAAGTTGAAGGAAAGGTAGGTAGGGGTGAGCATAACTGTTGGAAACCGAAAATTTTATTTTTGTTCCATGTAATTGTGAGCTTTCCTTCTTGTCTAGAATGTACGACTTGAATGAATGAAATCCTTAAAACTACTGATCTTCTTAGAGTGAACTTTTATATACGGAATAATTCTCAAAACCGAATGCTTGTTTATATGTTTGCAGGATCTTTTAATCATAGATTGTACGTTACATACATAAATAGTTCTGTTGTTAAATTTCAAGCTTAATTTTGTCGATAACCTTTCCTCACAACCTTTTACTTTTTCATGCATATTTAAAAATATCAAATCGACCGTTAATGTCATAATGCAAAGCTACATTGTAAAAAGTAAGTTCAGTATCAGTCAGTTTGTTGACACTGTCAAATGAACCTGGTTGTTCATGTGCTCGTCTTGGACCGCTAATGCTTCGCCTGTTCGCCATTGTCTGCTTCAAGTCAAATTCACGTTTCCTTCGTTCTACGTTTTATCTAAGCCTTTTTTTTTTCAACATTCTTTAGAAAAGAATAGCTGTCAAGTAAATGTAACTTCAAATCACAGTCAAATTTCCTCCTTTGAATTCTGGAATGATTAGTTTCCTAACATTTGTTAATATGAACTAAGCGATTGCTGAATAGTTTTCTGAAAGTTTGCTATAGATACCAAATAACAATTGCAAGACAGTGGGGTGGTGGCGCAGTTGGCTAGCGCGTAGGTCTCATAGCTAATATGGAGTTATCCTGAGGTCGAGAGTTCGAGCCTCTCTCGCCCCAATGTTTTTACTGTTTGTGTGGGAATGACATAATTTTATATATTTCTTTAAAGAAAAATAGCATTAATGACGAAGTTCTTGGTAAAGCTGAACGAGAACGATAAAGAAAGACAGTTAATTTTATATATTTCTTCTAGAAAAAAATTAGTGCTATTAATGACATGGTAACGAAAAAGGGGAAAAAAAAAATCAAACAGATATCCCCCAACAATTTGAGAAGATGGCTTTTGTTTTTATTTGTTGTAGTAGAAGAAGATGAGATATTGGAGGTTACGGCTCATAAATTGTTTACGTTCACATTCTCACACAAAACTCAATAAGCTGAAGAAGAGGTAGTGAGCGGTAGACCTGTGTCGATGGATAGTCGAAAATTCGAATCCGATCCGATTTCGTATCCGAACTTTCGGATATTTTTCGAAATTTCGGATATCGGATTCAGATATCCGAATATTTTTCGGATATTATCCATTTTCGGATACGAATTCGGATGTTAGGGTATTCGAATTCGTTAATATCCGATCTGACTTTAAATTGCAAATTTCGGATATCGAATTCGGATATCGGATTCGGATATCCGAAATTTTATACATACCATAGTATAATATATATGTAATATATATTAATTAATAGAGAAGATTAAAGTATTTTATTCTCAACTGACTTTTACATAAATTAATTATAATATAATTTATATATAATAGTAATATATATTAATTACAATTTATAACATAAGAAGAAATGACTCTAATATATAGAGAAATTGAATTTGATTTTCAGATATTCGGATAATAACTAAATTTTTAATATTTCGGATTTCGGATATTCGGATAATAACTAAATTTTTAATATTTCGGATTTCGGATATTCGAATACTAGCATTCGAATTTTTTAGCTAATCGGATCAGATATTATCCGATATCCGTTAAACTAGACGGATACGAATTCGGAGTGTCAAAAGAGATATCCATTCGGATATCGGATCGGATTCGGATATTACAAAAAAAAAATTCGGATTCGGATACGGATATTGTCCTGTCCGTACCGATAAGCATCCGTTGACACCCCTAGTGAGGGGTGAGCATAACTATTGGAAGCCGAAAATAGAACCGAACTGAACCGAAATATGACAATCGATTCATTTCTTCGGTTATAGGTTCGGTTGGAAGATTTAAAAGCCTGAAATATCGGTTTGGTTCTTGGTCCGAGTAATCGAACCAAGCCAAAAATCGGTTTAGATTCAAAAATTTATCAAACTACCCTCAAATTATGTATAATAATATTTTTGCTAACCCTATCTAAGTGTACCTTTTTTTCCCCATTCTTTGTCGGCACTTGTTGCCACTTATTTGAGCACTTTCTCTACTCTCAATCTATATATACTAATATTTTTTTTGCTATCTGTAATTGTAATAATTCTTAAATGCAACAATGCCATTTTTTTTTTTGAGATTTGTTATTTAAATTGACTCATTTACTAATGTGAAAAAATCCGGTCCATTGGTCCATGAAAGCGAACAGACCGAAAACTGAACCGAATTAATGCGGTTCCATTTTGTTCGATTTTTATAAAAATGGTTCGGTTTTGAGAAATAAGATTTGTGATTATTGAAGTTTTTCATATTCGGTTTGGTTTGAACCAATCGAATCGAATCGTTGCTCACCCCTAGATGTAGGTTTAGGCAGGGTCGGATAAAGTATCCAAGATTCCATATGGTGGATATGAATAACGTGCGTTTGGGATGACCGTTTGCTAACTATATCATTCATATAGGTACTAAAATGTATGTATCCAAAACGCTAGCCCAACCAACCTTGTAAAATATATGTTTTAGCCAACATCCATTTCCAAATCCAAATTTCTTTTTATCTCCAAGTCGCATAAGATAATATGTATTTTTGTTGTACTACTACTACTACTACGAGTGTCGACCAAGGACTTGGTGAAGTTCGTGTGTCGAAACCAATAGTAAAACAACAAGTATAAGCTAGACGGCATACTACTATACTAGCGGTATATTGCAAGTATACTGCCGACATACTTAAAGGTGACAAAAAGGTCCAATAAGTTTTGGGACTTTTTTTTGTTTAACAAACGGCATACAGACGGTATGTCGGTGACATACTGTCGGTATCATATCGGGTCGGGATCTGTTCATTTTTATGAGCAATCAGATTTAAAGATTGGATTTCGATAGTCCAGATTGCTGCAAGTCCTAGATTAAGTTATGTAGGGGTATTTAATACGTCCACTAGCCCACTTTGTAGGCGAAAGTGCTTGAAACTATTGATTGCTAAATGTTTGGATTTTCTAGGATTTTGCTAGAGTTCATTAAAAGTTTTTGATAGAGGTTAAATGAGAGCTCGTTGGAGATTTTGCTAAAGGAGATCGTTGCGGTTGCCTTTTTCCATTGTAAACTCTTTTGTAAAGTTGTCTAATTGATTCGAGAAAGATTTTTTTTCTTGCCCCATGGAGCTAGGTTGCTCATGACCAAAACACGTAAATTATTATGTGCTTTGTGTTTATCGTTCGATTATTATTGTGCTTTCTCGTTTAATAGTGTTACCATTAAACCACCCCTTGGAGGTATTGATGCATCACATTATCTGAACATTTTCTTTTATTGACTTGCATTGCTTCTAGCGACGCAGTATCTAAAATTCATGGACTCTGTAAATTACGTCAAGACATTCCAAGTCAGACCAAAATTTTCTAACAAAAGTGGGTTTAAGACATCAGATGAGCATATCAAATTGAGATTATATACACAAAGTCAGCTTCTTAGGTGACACTCGTTGGTATTTTTGGTATTTTTTCTACTTTTCCTTTGGAAACTTTTAGTCCCACATTAGAAAATCATCAAAGTGTATATCTCAATATACAGCTATATTTGTGTTGGAGTATGCACATGGGTATGGTGGTTTGTGTGGTTGATTTTCAAACATATAATTGACACCTTGATTTCAAACATGGACTTGAAATTAACTTGGTCCGACGTTCATAACAAGGATACACGCGTGTGGGTACTACGTCCAGTGCAAACTAGACATAAAGGGGGCGTTTGGTATGCGGAATATTATATAGCCGAAATTCTATATTTTCGGGAATCAAATTCCAAGGAATTAAATTCCCTGAAAAATTACATTTCCATGTTTGGTGACAATATAAATATTTCCGGGAAAAAAATAAAAAATAATAATAACGAAAAAAAATGAACAAATATAAAAAAACGACAAAAAATCGGTAAAAACGAAAAAATGGCAAAAACGAAAAAAATCGGTAAAAACGACAAAAAAAAAAAGACAAAAACGATGAAAAATAACAAATCGGTAAAAACGACAAAAATCAAAATACGGGTAAAAACGACAAAACAACAAAATCGGTTGAAACGAAAAAAATCGGTTAAAAACGACAAAAAATCGTTTAAAAAACACAAAAAAAAAAACGACAAAAAATAACCAAAAGCAACAAAAACGAAAAATATCGATAAAACGACAAAAATGACAAAAATCGGTTAAAACGACAAAAATCGTTAAAACGACAAAAAATAACCAAAAAGCGACAAAAACGACAAAAAATCGGTAAAAGCGACAAAAAACACAAAAATGACAAAACGACATAAAATCACTAAAATGACCAAAAAGCGACAAAAACGACTAAAAATCGGTAAAAACTACAAAAAAAGCTTAAAAGGACAAAATTGCTTAAAACGACAAAAATGATAAAAATCGACATAAAATCATAAAAACGACAAACGACCAAAAAGACAAATCGGTAAAAACAAAAAAAACTAAAAAAATGATAAAAATCGCTTAAAACGACAAAAACGACAAAAAGACAAAAATAGGTAAAACAACAAAATAATCAAAAGTGACAAAAAGACAAAATGGATAAAACGACAAAAATTGCTTAAAACGACAAAAAATTGGTAAAAACGAAAAAAATGACAAAAAACGATAAAAAGGACAAAAAAAGCAAAAATGTTCAAAACTTATCAAAATTGATCAAAAAAAAGAAAAAATTTAGACAATTTTTTTCTTGTCCGGGCAAAAAAAAATACCTACCTATTCTCAAGGGATAGAATTTTCATGTTTTGTGGGTAAACTATTTACCCGGGTATTTATAATTCCCGGGAATAAATTCTTTATAAGCCAACAAACGTGGTAATAGATTCCCATCTTAAATTTTTCGGGAATAAAAAAAATACCGCGTACCAAACGCCCCCAAAAGGTAGACATGATATGACACATAGGAATACAAGAAAAAAAAAACTGCTCAAGAAATTGATAGAAATAAACAAGAAAATTGGTATCGAAAATATTCGTATTTTTTGACAAATCCGGGAGACGATCGATACAAAAATTTCGACTGTTTTATCCATGAAACTTGAATCAAAAGCTCACAAAATGCTCAGAGGGAGACCCCATGACTTGTGGAAAACCACGATTGATTATTTATATCCCTCCTGTCATAACCTTATCTCAATTGGTCTAGATACATATAATAAAAGGAATTATTTGAAAATTTTGTTGTTATCCTCAACTATGGACACTTTAATATTCTTGAATTATGTTTTAGCACTATAATTAATTATCTAAAGTTGAACTTGAAATCCGACTTGAATTTGAAGTAGAAATATTTTTTAGCACTATAATTAATATATCATTATGATTTTATTAATTTTTAATTAAATAGAAAAAAGTAACATGTTTATTTATTATATGGAGCCAGATTCTGTTCTACACTCTCTCTTGCTAACTTGCAAAAAACAACTTTTCGTTATGCTACAAGGCTAGGATAGATATCACATTAACAATGTCCAATAAATTTTGGAACTTTTTTGTCCAACAAACGATATACAGACAGTATGTATAGGCTCGGGATCTGTTCAATTTTGAGCGAATCGGATTTAAAGTATGGATTTTGATACTCCAGATTGCTCAAGTCCTAGGTTAAGTAAGTTATGGAGGGATATTTAATACGTCCACTAACCCACTTTGTAGGTGAAAGTGCTTGAAACTATTGATTGCTAAATGTTAGGATTTTCTAGGATTTTGCTAGAGTTCATTAAAAGAGTTTTGATAGAGGTTAAAGGAGAGCTCGTTGGAGATTTCGCTAAAGGAGATGGTTGCGGTTGCCCTTTTACGTTGCAACTCTTTTGTAAAGTTGTCTCGTTGATTCGATAAAGATTTCTTTTCTTGCCCCATAGAGTAGGTTGCTCATGACCAACACACGTAAATTATTATGTGCTTTGTGTTTATCGTTCGGTTTGTTGTGCTTTCTCGTTTAATTTACCATTAAACCACCCCTTGGAGGTATTGATGCATGATGCATCGCATTATCTTGAACATTTTCTTCCATTGACTTGCATTGCTTCTAGCGGCGCAGTATCTAAAATGCTCAGAGGGAGACCCCATGACTTGTGGAAATCACGATTGCTTATTTATATCCCTCCCGTCATAACCTTATCTCAATTGGTCTAGGTACATATAATAAAAGGAATTATTTGAAATTTTGTTGTTATCCTCAACTATGGACTCTTTAATATCCTTGAATTATGTTTTAGCACTATAATTAAATATCTAAAGTTGGACTTGAAATCGACTTGAATTTGAAGTAGAAATATTATTTTTAGCACTATAATTAATATATCATTATGATTTTATTATTTTTTAATTAAATAGAAAAAATAACATGTTTATTTATTATATGGAGCTAGATAATGTTCTACACTCTCTCTTGCTAACTTGCAAAAAAACAACTTATTGGTATGCTACAAGGATAGATTATCACATTAACAATGATATAACAAAAGCTTTGCTATGCGAAGATTTAACTAGATTCATCATCAAAGTTTATCAGGTCAATGGTTATATTTAGGTCCAATTAAGTACAGTTAGTTAAGAAGAATCTCTTTTGAGTCCGTTCATATAAATAACAAATTTCACACTTTTCACCATGTCTTCATAGCGCCAAGAGCAGTTAAAATGTGGAATAACCATGTTGGTTCACACTGGTTGTAGGAATATCATGCTTTCTATATGTGTTTCTACCTCTTTTTATATCAGTTAAATTCCTATAAATATGCTCATACAGAGACCTTGTATGAAATCAGACCTTGTATGAAATCAACCGTTCATGAACTGTATGTCGAGTTTTCAATGTGAGAATTGGAGGCAATCAAACCTATTGGCGATTGTTAGGTTTGGTTTTCTCCAATATCTCACATTGAACTCTCTATTTGGTTGATTTTATTGGGAAAGGTACTATCGGGATATTGAAAGTGAGAATTGGAGGACACTGAACCCTTCCTTACTTTGTATTAAGAATATGGTTTAGTTTCCTCTAATATCTTACTTTCACTGAACTTCGAAAGCTTCTATTTCAATTTCATTGCTGCCAGGTAAACATCTGTAAGTGCCTCCAAAACATAAGTGTCAATAGTATATTCATCAAGAGAAGTGTTGCTGGAGAAGATTGTCTAGTTGAGGAGTATGTTATTACATCTAAAATAACGAGATAGGAAAAAAAATCTACAAATATCAGTTAGTAAATAAGTTGAAAATTCTAATACCCATAAAGTTCTCTTATTTTTATTTTATGCCAGTTTAGTGAGAAAATGTCTCTTATGTAACAAAATGGAAGAAAATGATTCAGCCCAAAAACATTACGATATAGAGGCTAAGCCTTTAAATTGGATACTGTTTTTTTTTTTCCGGTTAGAAGCATATGTCATACTTTAATTTTGTCGTCATATTTTTCGGAATTGGCCCTGATTTAAATGTTCTTCTAGTTCAGAATTTTGATGAAATTAGGCTGGACTGACTGGTCATAGTCTGCATTAGTAAACCATATGCTTTTTGTTTCTCGTTGTATTTCTATTTTTTCGGTGCGAGGACATTAATTCCTAAGGCTGCAATGATTGTTTAGATTTTTTTTTCCATTTAACTGTGAGCTTTCCTTATTTTCTAAATTGGACAACTTGAATGAATGGAATTCTTAAAACTAATGATCTTTCTTAGAGTTATATATCATTAATTATATGTCATTCTTGCTTGTTCTCTGGAATAAATTTGGACGGGATGTTTATTTACATGTTTTCTGGTCTTTTAATCATAGATTGTACCTATAGTAAGTATTCCAAGCATTAATACGAAAAACATACATAAATAGTTCTGTTATTAATTTCAAGATTTATTATTTTTTTTCTTTTTTGGAGAACCTTTCCTCTCAACCTTTTATTTTTCAACATTCTTTAGAAAATAATGGCTGTCAACATGTAACTACAAATCACAGTCAAATTTGTCCAAAACTGACTTTTTATTTTTTATTTTTCCCTTCTTCTTCTCTTTGTTTGTTCTGTTGGGTGCAAATTAAGAATGTGTATGGAGACTATTGATTTAAACTCGATACATGCATGCAGCTCTTGACATTTCTGTTACATTGTCCACGTTTAACTTGATAAATATGAGAAATTATTCGACTCACCACATGGCAGTGGTTAATGGTGAGCCAGTAGTCGACTGGTATAATAATGCACGGATAATATTTTATTGATAAAAAAATGGAATTACATGTATGTAAAACTAAATTAGAAAAAGTAAACATTAACCAGGTATAACACATACCGTTGGACCGGCTTACCATTCACTATCATGTGATAAGTCCGGCCCACTGAATAATTTATGGACATGGCTAAGAACATGTAATTGGTTGCTCGTCTCCAGTTCTATGTATAGATAATATGGCCGATGCAAACATTTTGCGTGCAATAACTACTACTGTTTCTGATCCTCCTGAAACCCTAATTCTAAAACCTTCTCTATGAACAATGCTGACACATGCTGAATGGGGAGAGGACTTCCATATATAGAACTGTGAATTCTTGTATGATGATCTATTAATACCTGTAGAGTTGTTTTGAATGAATAGTTTTCTGAAAGTTTGCTATAGATACTAAATAACAATTGCTTGACAGCGGTGTGGTGGCGCAGTTGGCTAGCGCGTAGGTCTCATAGCTATTATGGAGTTATCCTGAGGTCGATAGTTCGAGCCTCTCTCACCCTAATTTTTTCTTATTCGAAAATGTCCTTGGCTTAGGGTTTGTATTTTATTTTTGTTTTATCCAAGACTTGGTATAGATCGGTGGAGCCGAATATCGCATTTTGGATGGTCGTTTTGCTAACTATATCATTCATTTAGGTCATAAAATATATGTATCCAAAATGCTAGTCCAACCTACTCTAAAATGCTAGCCCAACCTACGCTAGGAATACATGTTTGTATGTTTTTTTACAGTATTAGCACTACGAGCACCGACCGACTCAATGAAGTTCGTGTGTCGAAATCAATAGTAGAACAACAAGTATGAGTTGGAAGACATACTAGCGGCGTTATCGCCGGTATGCCATCGACATATTTAAAGGTGACAAAAAGTCCAGTAAGTTTGGGACTTTTTGTCTGACAAACGACATACTGTCGGTATCATGTCGGATCGGGATCTGTTCATTTTTATGAGCGAATTAGATTTAAAGTATGAATTTCGATAGTCCAGATTGCTCCAGGTCCTAGGTTAAATTGTGAAGGATGATTTAATACGTCCACCCACTTTGTAAGTGAAAGTGCTTGAGCTATTGATCGCTAAAAGTTAGAATTTTCTAGGATTTTGCTAGAGAACCATCGAAATAGTTTTTGATAGGTTAAAGAAGAGCTCGTCAGAGATGTAGCTAAAGGACTTGGGGGTTGCTGTGTGTCCGTTGCAACTCTTTTATAAGATTTTCTCATTGATATTTAAAAAGAAATTGTCCCCTAATTGTCCCCTAGAGTAGGTTGCTCTTGACCAAAATACGTACATACTTGTGTCCTTTGTGTTTGTTGTTCGGTTATTATTGTGCTTTGTTATTTTCGTCATTATAAAATATTATCGTCTTCTTGTTTTCGTTTGTTACACAACAAACTATTCATTTTCCTTATTTACTAGTGTTACCGTTAGACTATCCGCTTTGTTGCATCACATTATCTTGAACATTTTCTTCCATTGACTTGCATTCCTTTCAGTGCCGCAATATCTAAATTACTGAACTCAGTAAATAAAGTCAAGACATCCCAAATCAGACCAAAATTTTAGAAACAAAAGTTGGTTTAGGACATCAGATGCATATCAAATTGAGATTATGCCCAAAGTTAGGTGACATTGTATTAACAGGTGGTTATATTACTAATAAGTTTCTGGCTGGATACTTGGCCTAGTTATAACAGGTTAAATATATCCTTTTTCTCACATAAGCAAATAAGCAGCAATTGTAAGTTGTCAGAACGAGAAAATTAGATCGGACGACTAAGACCTTAGTTAGACATCTAGGAAGCACGGACACTCCAAAATTCGTTGCCATGTCCGTGTCTTATCGTGTCTGATGCAGAATGGACACCCTAAACTACTCGAGGACAACAACGCTGCTTGTTACATCTACCCATATTAATATAAGAGTTTTTGGCTGAAAGAAAATGCATTAACTATAATCGGAATAATACATATTGATGTTAAAGCTATTATTCCTTGTTCATTATTGACAATCGAACTTATTTGGTATGCTACAAATCTAAGATGGATATATCATCAAGAACGGTTTTTCAGGTAAAGAGTTATATTTAGAAGAAAAAACTCATTTGTTTTAAAGTACTTCAATGTCTATAATGAACTTGAAGAACTATAATTTGGTAAGAACAGAGAGCAGCTGTATATATAATTCCAAAATCGTTACAAACACCTGCAAAACTATTCTCCAGAAGGTCCAATTAGTACATTCATATAACTGACATATTTCACACTTCCGGCATGTCTTCATATCGACAATAAGAAGCTTGAGCAGTTCAAATGTGGAATGACCATGTGGTGGCTATGTACTGCCTGTAGGAATATTATGCTTTTTGTGTTTCTATCTCTTTATATCAGTTAAATCACTATAATATGCTCATAAAGAGAGACTTTGTATGAAATTAACAGTTCAGACTAATGTCGAGTTTTCAATGTGAGAATCGGAGGCAATCAAACCTATTGGAGATTGCTAGGTTTGGTTATCTCCAATATCTCACCTTGAACTGTCCGACCGAAACACTTAAAGACAGTTCTGATATTTTTATTTTCTGTTCATTTGATTGCAACCATGACGAAAGGTCTCGGGATATTGAAAGTGAGAATTGGAGGATACTGAACCCTTCCTTCCTTCCTTGTAGTAAGAGTACGGTTTTAGTTTCCTCCAATATCTTACTTTCACTGAACTCCGAAAGCTTCTACTTCAGTTCCGTTGTCAAGAAAGTTCTCTGGGTATTGAAAGTGAGAATTGGAGGACACTAAACCCTCCTATACTTTTAAAGCTTATGCTTCAACTCCATTAACGTCAATGGCTCCAAAGCAATGTGCTAAATAGTATGTTCATCAACAAAGTGTTAGAAGGAAGTGTCTAGTTGAGGAGATTAGGTCTATGGATGGTTCTCCGGTTGGCTTTCATCCTTTGTCTTCATTCCTAATCAACTTACATTTTCAAACTAAAATATCCCCCAAATTTTTTTAAGGATAAGACTATAATTTGTATACTGTTTTTTAGGAGTGCTGATGCTTAGAAGCATATGTTTTGAGAGTCAGGATCCTACTTAACATGTCATACATTAATTTCGTCGTCATATTTTTTGGAATTGGCCCTGATCTAACGTTCACCCATTGTACTGACCAGGTTTAAATGTTCTACTATTTCAGGTCTTCATTCAGCATCAACTGGTTAGAATTTTGATGATTTAGGCTGGACTACGAGATCATAATCTGCATAGTACTAAAGCAGATGTCTTGTTGTATTTCTATTGCTTCGGTATTCAGTTATGTTATCTAATTTTAGGCCACATTTGTTTTGCGGAATTGGCCTTGGGAAAGAAAATCATTCATTTTGCGTTTTTGAATGCTAATGAAAAATAGCAACAAAAGAAAATGATTATGAAAGAAAATAAAATGAGGGGTAAAATGGCACCCATCCCAAATTTTGTAATATTTCCAAACACCGGAAAGGAATAGGAATTGAAATTTTCCAATGGAAAGAAAAGGAAAACAACAAAGAATTAATTTTGGTGCTAGTTATTCTGTAGTTTCATCTGTTAAATACAGACAAGGTTCTGTCTGTAGACATTAATTCCGAAGGCTGTGATCATGAAAATTTTTTTTCCCTTCCAATGTAATTGTGAGCTTTCCTTCTTGTTTAGATTGTACAACTTGAACTACTAATCTGCTTTTAAATAAGCCAAGCGATTGAGCCACATAGGGATGTGGCGCAGTTGGCTAGCGCGTAGGTCTCATAGCTATAGGTTGATCCTGAGGTCGAGAGTTCGAGCCTCTCTCACCCCAGTTTTTTTACTGATTGCGCAGGAATGACTTAATTTATATATTTCTTTTAAAAAAAAAGTATTAATGACATTGTCCTTGATAAAGCTGAACGAGAACGAAAAAGAGACTCTTAATTTTATATCTTTCTTTTAGAAAAAAAATAGTGCTATTGATGACATGGTAACGAAAAAAAAAACAGGGAGTCCCCAAATTTGCAGACGGTATGACGTTATCATATAGGATCGGGATCTGTTCAATTTTATGAGCGAATCGAATTTAAAGTATGGATTTCGATACTCCAGATTGCTCCAAGTCTTAGGTTAAGTTATGGAGGGATATTTAATACGTCCACTAACCCACTTTGTAGGCGAAAGTGCTTGAAACTATTGATTGCTAAATGTTAGGATTTTCTAGGATTTTGCTAGAGTTCATTAAAAGAGTTTGATAGAAGTTAAAGGAGAGCTCGTTGGAGATTTCGCTAAAGGAGATGGTTGCGGTTGCCCTTTTACGTTGTAACTCTTTTGTAAAGTTGTCTTGTTGATTCGATAAAGATTTCTTTTCTTGCCCCCATGGAGTAGGTTGCTCATGACCAAAACACGTAATTATTATGTGCTTTGTGTTTATCGTTCGGTTATTATGTGCTTTCTCTTTTGATAGTGTTACCATTAAACCACCTCTTGGAGGTATTGATGCATCGCATTATCTTGAACATTTTCTTCCATTGACTTGCATTGCTTCTAGCGGCGCAATATCTAAAATGCTCAGAGGGAGACCCCATGACTTGTGGAAATCACGATTGCTTATTTATATCCCTCCCATCAGAACCTTATCTCAATTGGTCTAGGTACATAAAAAAAGGAATTATTTGAAAATTTTGTTGTTATCCTCAACTATGGACACTTTAATATTCTTGAATTATGTTTTAGCACTATAATTAATTATCTAAAGTTGGACTTGAAATTCGACTTGAATTTGAAGTAGAAATTATTTTTAGCACTATAATTAATATATCATCATGATTTTATTAATTTTAAGTAAAGAAAAAAGTAACATGTATTTATTATGGAGCTAGATTCTGTTCTACACTCTCTTGCTAACTTGCAAAAAACAACTTATCGTTATGCTACAAGGCTAGGATAGATATCACATTAACAATGATATAACAAAAGTTTTGCTATGCGAAGATTTAACTAGATTCATCATCAATGTTTATCAGGTCAATGGTTATATTTAGGTCCAATTAAGTACAGTTAGTTAAGAATCTCTTTTGAGTCCGTTCATATAAATAACAAATTTCACACTGTTCACCATGTCTTCATAGCGCCAAGTGCAGTTAAAATGTGGAATAACCATGTGCATGGTTCACACTGGTTGTAGGAATATCATGCTTTCTATATGTGTTTCTACCTCTTTTTATATCAGTTAAATTCCTATAAATATGCTCATACAGAGACCTTGTATGAAATCAACCGTTCATGAACTGTATGTCGAGTTTTCAATGTGAGAATTGGAGGCAATCAAACCTATTGGCGATTGTTAGGTTTGATTTCCTCCAATATCTCATCTTGAAATGCCCGACCGAAACACTTTAAGGCTCTCCTCATATTTCTTCCCTTTCTCTTTGGTTGATTTCATTGCGTATCGGGTATTGAAAGTGAGAATTGGAGGATACTGAACCCTTCCTTACTTGTATTAAGAATATGGTTTAGTTTCCTCCAATATCTTACCTTCAATGAACTCCGAAAGTTTCTACTTCAATTCCATTCCTACCAGGTAAAACATCTGTAAGTGCCTCCAAATCATGAATGTCAAATAGTATTCATCAAGAAAGTGTTGCTGGAGAAGAGTGTCTAGTTGAGGACTATGTTATTACATCTAAAATAACTAGATAGGAAAAAAAATCTACAAATATCAGTTAGTAAATAAGTTGAAAAATCTAATACCCTAAAGTTCTCTTAATTTTATGCTAGTGTTAGTGAGAAAATGTCTAACATGTAACAAAATGGAAGAAATGATTCAAATAACTGGCCCCAAAAACATTACGATATAGAGGCATATGTTTTGAGAGTCAGGATCGTAACTTAATATGTCATACATTAATTTCGTCGTCATATTTTTCGGAATTGGCCCTGATCTAACATTCACCCAAGGAACCGCCCAGGTTTAAATGTTCTTCTAGTTCAGGTCTTCATTCAGCATCAACTGGTCAGAATTATTTTGATGAAATTAGGCTAGACTGGAGTGTCATAATCTGCATTAGTAAACCATATGCTTTTTGTTTCTTGTCGTATTTCTATTTCTTCGGTACGAAGACATTAATTCCTAAGGCTGTGATGATGTTTAGATTTTTTTTTTCTTTCTTCCATTTAAATGTGAGCTTTCCTTCTTTCTAGATTGTAAAACTTGAATGAATGGAATTCTTAAAACTGATGATCTTTCTTAGAGTGAACTTTTATATATAGGTATTAATTATATGTCATTCTTGCTTATTCTCTGGAATAAATTTGGACGGGATGCTTATTTACATAGATTGTACCTATAGCAAGTATTCATTAATACGAAAAAACATACATAATATTTCTGTTATTAAATTTCTAGATCGAATTTTTCTTTTGTGAAGAACCTTTCCATCACAACCTTTTATTTTTCATGCATATTTACAAATATCAAATTGAGCGGCCGTTGTCTTTTTTATCTTTTGAGATATCCGGCGATACGTACGAAACTTTGTGCACGCTGCATACCTTTTGAGCCCCTGCCCCCAACTCTCATCATTATTATAAATTGAAGAAATAATACGCCTCCGTAGCTCGAACCACTAATGTTACCATAGTCAGGATCTTATACCTCTTATCGATAACCATAAGAGTCACTCGAGTTTGGCTCGACTGGCCGTTTGTCATAATGCAAAGCTACATTGTAAAAGTAAGTTCGGTATTAGTCAGTTTCTTGACGCTGTCAAATGGACCTAGTTGTTCATGTGCTCGTCTTGGAACTTCGTTGTACGTTTTATCTAAGCCTCGACATTCTTTAGAAAAGAATGGCTGTCAACATGTAACTATAAATCACAGTCAAATTTGTCCAAAAACTGAAAAAAAAAAAAATTCCTTCTTCTTTTCTTCTTTGTTCTGCTGGGTGTAAATTAGGATTGTGTATGGCGACTATTGATCTAAACTCGATACATGCATGCTGCTCTAGACACTTATGTTACATTGTCCACGTCTAACTTGATAAATACGAGAAATTATCGACTCACCACGCGGCAGTGGTTAATGGTGAGCCAGTAGTCGACTGGTATAATAACACACGGGTTATGTTTTATTGATAAAAATTGAATTACATGTACGTAAAACTAAATTAGAAAAGTAAACATTACCCACATAACATTAATATCATTGGATTGACTTACCATTCACTGCCATGTGACAATATCGGCCCACTGAATAATTCATCGACGTGGCCTATGCAAACATTTTGCATGCATAACTACTACTTTTCTGATCCTCCTGAACCCCTAATTTTAAAACCTTTTCAATGAACAATGCTAACACGTGTTTGAAAGGGGAGGACTTCCATATTTATATATATATAGGGGAGCATTATTCGGTTTTGGACAGAAATCGAACTGAATCGAATAAGAGATTCAGTTCGATTTTAAACAATTCGGTTCAATTTTGGTTTTGAAAATACTAATTTTTTTTATTAGATTTCGGCTTTGGTTTTGAATTTCGGTTTCGGTCAAATTTTTTTAGTTATTATATATATAATATATATATATATATATATATATATATAGATATGTCAATTGGTATATACTAAATATATTAGGTATATTTTGTTACTATATACATTAACCAAAAAAATCGCAAATAAACCGATAAACCGAACCGATTTAATTCGGTTCGGTTTGATTCGGCTATGAACCATTTCAGTTCGGTTTTACTTATTTGGTTTTTGGTCTAATTCGATTTTCGGTTATTCGGTTTCGTTTGAACGAATTAACCGAATGCTCACCCCTATTATATATATATATAATATATATATATTATAATATATATTATATATATATATTATATATAATATATATATGTGAATTCTTTACGGTGGTCTATAAGACTAAATAAATTGCATAGATAAAGGGGTGGTGGCGCAGTTGGCTAGCGCGTAGGTCTCATAGCTATTATGGAGTTATCCTGAGGTCGAGAGTTCGAGCCTCTCTCACCCCAATCTTTTTTAGAGCATCTCCAACCCTATTGTCTTGTTTTGTGTTGTGAATCCTATGTGGCATGAGGGACAAGACAATGTCTTGTATATGTGGCAGGTTATATTCACAAATGACAATGGGTTTAAAAAGTCATCTCCAATGCAAAAGTATTGAGAAGACATACAATAATTTTTTACAACTTCCAAGACAATTTTTACTCTTCTACTTCTTTTTTATAAATATTTTATTCACAAATGATGATGTGGACATAAAGACATTGTGAAGTGCATTGTCTAGATCTAGACAACCAACTTCACATTGTCTTTGCCATGTCATGCCATGTCAACTCCACACTTTATTTCACATTTGCATTGGAGAAGTACTTTTGAAAAAATGGTTGTCATTCCTATGTGGCAACCATTTTTTTCAAACTCACAATAGGGTTGGAGATGCTCTTATTCAAATACCCCCAAATCTTGAGAAGAAGACTTTTTCTCACACCAATCCAATAGGTGGAACGAGGTCGACTCCCCCCCC